>MU690225.1:0-28640 GCA_026770625.1 Nicotiana glauca
GCTGTGGTGTTCTTAAGTCCTCTGTTGGTTTGAGTTATTTCTGGAATTCCAATTTGTTGTTGCTGCTGGTACTTGTTGTGTTGTTTATGCTACTGCATAGCTGACCTTCCCTCTCACATTTTTGCTGTTAAAACTCAGGTACATGTCTTTGAATCTCAACATCATGTAGAGTGTAGCCGAAATAAAAGGAAATGGAAGTCCAGCTTCACTAGAAGTTTCAGTAGTTACTGTATTTTCTTCATAATCGAGTATAATGGTTTGAATATTAATGGATTGTTTAGACTAGTAATGTATAGTAGACTGGTGGAATTGGACTGTGTGAACTATCGTCTCTTAGGTCTGTTTGAGTCTGTTGAATCAAGAAGCAATCTAATGTTAGGTTGATAAAATGGCTTATGTTATTTTTAGTTGTTCCACATGTCCATTAGCTCCTGTAGTTGTTCCATATAATCTCCATTAGTTATTCCCATTTTTACATGTGATATGACTATGATTAGAATTGCCTTGTACCGTGTTCAATTTCAATGAAAGGAAATGTCGGGCCAGTAATAGTAGATCGTAGATTTGCTTAAGTTTTCTCGCGTTTAAAATAGGCAATAGACTTATTGTGTGTATATTCCTATCATAATCATTCTTGAATATGTGGGTTAGATAATGGATTTAAAGGGGAGCCACAGTGTATTGATTCACGAACAAGTCGTGTTCTAGTTCAATCTTCATTGTCAAAATTATACAAGTTATGAATAATTGATTAGGCAAATCATGTACATTAGGCATCCTAAGAAATGTAAAAAGGAAATAAAGGAAAAGTCAATGGCACGTTTGCTGCCTTCAATAACAAATCCATTCATCAATCTATGGATATGGACCTGCCTTGAAGGTTTCAGTTTATAGTTTAGCGTAGTATAAGTTTAGGCCTTCTAGTTAGGTAGTGGGTTTCAAATTAAAAGGTTCCTCCTTTTGTTTGAATCTAGACTTGGACTCGAGGTCCGGAATTTACAATATCAAACTGATTAGGACTTTATTTGTTCGTAGAGACAAATAATAGAAAAATCATAGTTTACTTTAGATTGGACCTTTAAAAATAAAAAATGAGACGAGCCTCGCCAAATAAAGTGCACAAATTGCGGGGCCCTCAATAGATGATTATTTTAGAGGCCTAGATTTCGAGACAGGCCGTTTTAGCAAATTTCACGGCCTTCTCAAAAATAATAAACACGTTAGTTGCTTTAGGTCCGTTATTTAAATAACTTTACTTTCCTAAACTCGGGTGCACATTTATGTGACCCAAATCCAAGTCTCGACGAAGTCGAAATGTATTAAAGGCCACAGGCGTACCGGTACGGTGTGGTCCGAAGTACGTTTTCACGACGTCGCAATTCTTATAAAAATAATAATAATCACAAGCGGTTAAAAGTTAAAATTCACACGTAGGTTTAACATGTATTAAAATTAGATAATTTAGCCAAACATGATAGTTGAGCGACCGTGCTAGAACCACGGAACTCGGGAATGCCTAACACCTTCTCCCGGGTTAACAGAATTCCTTATCCGGATTTCCATTTCGCGGATTGTAATACAGAGTCAATCTTTTTCTCGATTCGGGATTCAATGAGTGACTCGGGACACCATTAATCTCCCAAGTGGCGACTCTGAATTAAATAAATAAATCCCATTTTGATTGTCCTTTAATACGAAAAACTCCCTTCTACCACGCCCTTCGCGGGGTGCGGTAGCGCCGAAAGGAGGTATGACAATGTGAATTCAATGTTCCATCGTATTTTGGAATATCCGGTATCTTTAATCTCTCGGAATTAACTCTGGAGCCACACTAGGTTTGAACAACAATTATATATACTTCTTCAAGGCTGGGCTTTTCAGGATTGGAGGAGCTCCCAAAATATGATCTATCCGAGCATGAAATTATTTAGCATTCTGATCCATTCGAGCGTTTACTTCCCTTATAAACCTCATGAGCTCAGTCTTGAAAGGATCGTTTGTGTTAATTTCATTTTCAAATCCAATGCCAATACCACATGTTTGATTGTTGTTTGATCTAAACTCACCCTGGTAACAATGTTATCTATTCTTGGTGCCATTTGATTTATAAGAATGCCAGAAGGGGATCAAGCTACACCATTAGAATTATTGGAAGCAACCAATAGCTGCCGGAGCTCAATCATTATTTGATCCTATCTTGAGAGATGATTCACGATCTCCTTTTGTTGCGCTCTCAAAACTTTAACAATATCGGCAACGAGTTCATCATCCAGATCATCGAGGGTAGAATTCCTTGTCCGCCGAGTATTTCCTTCTATCCGATTTGAAGTTGGATTATTCCCATTAAGATAGGTTTAAATAATTGAACCATCTTGTTGATTTTCATTACGGAGATTATCCACGAGCTCATCATTGTTGTTTGTTCCAACATTGAGCAAGTTGTTGACGTCATTGGGCGCCATAGTTATTTTATGATTACAACATATATGCTTCAAAGTACGATAATGAAATATGAACATATCAAAATAATACCACAACTGTCTAAGCCCCACAGTGGGCGCCACACTGTTTACCAGTAAAACGATACAATTGAATTTTCAATGTAGTTTATAGGCCTGTGGATTAAATTGATATGACAAAATAAAGTAATAAAGAACAAAATTGAATAAAATAAGAATAATTGAAGAAGAGACAACCCTGGGCTTCAGAATGGGGTGCATGACTCTAAATTATGCCCCTTAATTACCAATATTAATGTTATCATAAAAGGTATTTAAATGGTGATTGTTTCATAAAAAAGAGTTAAGATTTTTGTTAAACTAATTAATGAGAAAATGGAGGGTGAATCCTAGCCAAGGATACTTAACTCTAGATCAAAGCATGTTAAATTTTAAAACAAAAATGCAATCGAGTTTATAGCCTTTGTGAGAATATAAAAGACATCAAAAGTAAATGATAGGTTTACGTTCTTGAGATACTATTCCGTAATGTAAGAACAAAGAAGAAATAGAAAGAATGTTGTTGGCGGCTACGGTATCTATATTGATTTGACAATGATGATTACAAAGATCTGTAACCAAGATATAGACCTTCGCTCGTTTTCCCTCCGAGATCCTCTCTGGTTCTTCTGTCTCCTTTTCTTTTAGGTGGGAGTCCCTTTTTCTGTCTTCTTACCTCCTATATATATTATCAGTATCCCATTTTGTCCAACTATCCTTAGCTAGAATACCCCAATCCCTTGATTGTACTTTATGTCGCTTCCCTTAATTATCACGGTATATACATTGCTGCACAGCTTTCTGATGGTTCGATCTTGGTAGCGACGAGATACTCACTATTATTACGCCTTGTAGATACAACCACAGATTAGTCGACCCCTTCCCATTCCTCTTAGCGCTAATCTGTGTATGGTTAGGTTTTGACCCATAAAGTTAGTACCTCTGCCCGTTGGGGTCACCTTTTAGCGAGCTCGATGGGCGGACTATGTCGATCCGAAATTGGGAGAAATCTTAATGCTTTTTGCGAGGGGCGAGCACCTCATGGAGAGGTAGCAATGTGACATTTCGAGAGCTACGTTAGACCGTCAAGTCAGTTTAGAATGTCATGATATTCCTCATGCGTCATTATGGCTCTATGCATTTCGTTGTTTCCCGTGCCCTTTCCATTTTCTAACTAGTGGCCCTTGGTTTCCCGCTCAGGGCATTTTTATCCCTATAAATAGGGGTGAGCCTCTCATTCGAATGTTATGCTTTTCAATTGCTTAAGGAAGAACTTTATAAATCTTCTTCTTCTCTTTTAGTTTCTCATATTTCTGCTTCTGCTAGGATTTGATGTGATCATTGTCTTTTCCTTTACCATTTTCATTTTTTTATCAAAGAAAAGATGGCTAGTGCCTCTTCCCTCTCTCATAGACCTGTTGGCGCTCTGATGCCAAAAAATAACGTGCCTCGGCTCGAAGGGGGAGTGGATATGGTAGAAGACAAAGGTTTCCCGACGGTAGATGAGGTGGTTCCCCACCTTAGGAAGGCGAGTATCGACTTTAACAACCTTGCCGAAGATGATCTGGGACCCGTCTTTTCTACGACGGATGTTGCGGTGCTCACGGCGTTCAAAGCCAAATAGAGGTTCCCTGATCAAATTGAACCGGTTTCAGCGGGTCGGGACATAGTGCATATTCATCGCCAGGGCTACTGTGCTTTTTATGTGTATCCATTTGTCTACGGGTACACGCTTCCTCTACCTTCCTTGGTGGTAGATTTCTGCCACTTCTATGAGGTGTGTCTGGCTCAGCTCTCTCCGTATGCGTACAAGTGTTTTCTTATGCTTATCAAGTGCGCGGAGCTGGCCGACCGAGGGATTTCTCTACAACACCTGCTTCACCTATTCGCCCCCCATTTTCTTAGGGGTATGATGATTCACATACGCCACCTAGGAGCCAAGATCTTAGTGGTGAAGATGGACGATAAGGCGAATCACCAATTTTGGGAGAGCTTCTATGTCCGAATAGAGCTCGTCATGTTGAATCCGGCGGGGTTTCCTGAGATATGGAATTTTTCTCATAAGTATTTCTTCTTATTTACTTTATGCAATTTTTCTTAAGATGGTCGCCAGTCGTCTCCCTTTATTGATATCATTGTGGGTTTGCTTTTGCTTTTATAGCATAGAAAGTACCTCCCCCGCTAGTTGCTAATATCCGCGAGTGGGTGAGCACAATTCTCCCCCACACGATGGAGATTCGTGAATGGTAACCTTTCCATGAGAAGTTTGGGCGCAAGTCTATTATTTGTGAGTTGGCTCGTTGTGGTCTTGCTTAGTTCGTTGATTCGTTTTTTATTTAACCTTATCGTTGTTTGATCGAATCTCTTCTCGTTAGCATGTCGGAGAGGAGTAAGAATGGCAAGGGCTCTTGTGCTTGCACTCCACCTGGCCCGCATCAAGAGTCACTACAAAGGAGGATGTACAAATTTTTGTTGCTCGGCAAAACACACCTGCGGCCGAGACCGTTCTCTTAGAGGTTGCTGCTCGGGCGGAGACTCTGGTCTAGGCATTCGTGCAATGGACGAAGCTTCTCTCATCGATATCAGAGAGGCCCTATCGAAGAGGCCAATGATAGTTTTGGAAGGGGCTTCTTTAGCTGAGACACCGTCGAGTGATGACCATGTTTTGACGATGCTCGAAGTTGGTGGTGGAGCCAGCCTGGGTCAGGAGGCGATGCCCGTTGCAAGCGTTCAAGAGGCTACCGTAGTGGAGGGACGGGGTTCCAAGGCTGCCGCTACGGTTCTTAGCTGCCCATCGTCATCTCGACCGGGTCGCAGCCTATCTTCAGCTGGTGAGAGATTGAAGGGAGTCATGGTGGATGACTATGAGTCCGACTCTAACATTGATCCCAAAGACATGAGGATGTTCGAAGAGGGTTTTACTAGGGTCGATGTAAGGGCGGAATTCCCTTCTCGCATACACAAAATTCCATCGGATTTTAACTTGTTGGAGGACACAGTGGGGTTGTTGCCTCAATTCGGCCTTCTACATTCTGCCGCTGAAAGCGAGTCTCTTCGAGAGATCAATGATTCTGCTTTGTCATGAAGCACAATCGGGATGTCCTTGAGGGTGAGCTTCCTCTTGCCATTTTTCTTTGTTTTGTGCTATTTTGCCTTTGCTGATTCCTAACCTCTCTTTTTTAAGACTTACATGCTGGAGATCGAGAGTGCTCAGAGGGCCGAGACAAGGACTGAGGTTTTCCTAAAATTGGCCGAGAAGTATCAGCGGTATTGAAACAGGTGTCGTGAGATGCACAAGCAGCTTTAGGTGGGCGATGGTACCAAATCTGTCAGGGAGGAATTGGAGAAAAGTGATAAGGAACTAATACGGCCTATCCGCAGATGCAACAAGCTTGAGAACCTAATTCATGCCAAAGACGAGGAGCTCAGGGTGGGCAAAGGGGTTTCTGCGGAGTATGCGGACCTTTAGGCGAAGGTGTTGTCTTTACGAGCCGAGCTTGAGCAAAATGCTACTAGAGTCGCTGATCTGAGTGCAGAATGGACGGAGAAGGTGGCCGAGCTAGAAAAGAAGGTGGCCAAGTTGGAGAGAGCCAAGGGGGCTCTGATCGGGTCCAACCCTATACCACTACAGCTTTTACCCGAGAAGGTCGGGATCGAATCCACATGGAGCTAGAATGTTTGGGAATTGAGTTCCTATCTGCACTAGTAACGTGCAACGTAATTGTTTAAACTTCTAAACATGCGTTAATGGTTCACTAATCTAGATTATCACTAATGATGCTGAAATTAAGCTAAGTATGATATCTTTTTGTGAGGTTTTCTTAATTTATGGAAAGGCACCAGGGAAGTAACTTTCCCCTAGGTGAATACTTGACGGGTTCTAAAGCCTAAGGCAAATTTGTTATGTTTGGGAGTGTGATATAGCCAATGCACGAAACTACTCACTCTATACCTCTTGGTAGCTTGAGTGACTTTGCCCTAAGTGGCTTTCTCAAGACCAAGTGGGTGTCAAAATTGTGCAAGCAATATAGGCTCAAGTCAGGTATTACTATCTCTAGGTTTAACCCTTTAATTAGGAATATCAATCTCTTGAATGCGCCCCAATTCCTTATTGTACAGATTTTCCTAGACTCAAGCTCTCTTTCTCAAGAACAGCCCAAGTCAAAAAGGCACAAATTAGTGTTTGCAACCACTAATTCAACATGGAAAATACAAATCAGGCCAAATATCAACCACCCATAAACATCTAAGTCCTAAAACAAGAGACCCATCAAATACCACACTAGGGTTGAGCCACAACCCTAGCTAATGGATGTAGCTACTCATAATAATGGAAAAAATCAGATATTGAGATAATGAATAACCCATAAAATATAATTACAAGCTAAGATTCGAAGATTCAATGTTAAACTAGCTACAAAATTACTCAGAATAGCTAACAAACGGTGTTCACGTGCTTAGCTACAGATAAGATTCCCTAAAAGTCTGAAAAAGAAGTATTTATACAAGGCCGAATTTTCTAGATAAAAATGCCCCTGAAGGAGGTACCGTGGACTGCGGCTGCGGTGAGGCTACCGCGGCCGCATAAAATCAACCGCGGTCAAGCCTTTTTGGCTCGCAACTCTTGTTCTCTGAATCTGGCCACCGTGGACTGCAATAAATAGACCCCGGCCGCGATGGCTTTACTGCTGCCGCATAAAATCAACCGCGGTCAATGGTGTCTTGAAATTTCAGAATTGCATCTCACTGATCTTTGCCACCGCGGACCGCGATAAAAGAACCGCGGTCGCGGTGGGTCTATTGTAGTTGTGGTGGATTTACTGTTGTAGCGGTGCTTTGACTTATTCTTGGCACTTGTGCAAGTTTCAGTCCTTTTTGAGCTGGTTTTGACTTCCTTTTCACTTTTTGACCAAACATTGCAAACAAGCACAACATGTAAGCTTTCGGGATTACTTGTATACACTTTTAATCCAAAACTTAAGCAAAAATAAGTATAGAATAAACTAGAATTCCTAGTTATCAACTCCCCCAAACGTAAGCTTTTGCTTGTCCTCAAGCAAACAAAGTAAGTCCCACCTCTTTACGAATAAAACCAAGAAAATTAAGCTGACCTAAAGTGACCTCATCTAGCATCAATTGGGACTAACAACTGCCCTCAATACAAAGGAATCATTAACAATGTTCAACCTTTTTAAGCACCATGGTTTTAGTGCGACACAAAAGCATCAAGAGTTGACTCAACTCATCAAGGAAACTCTTTCTACTACTTTGGTCATTGTGGAACCCAAACTCATACTCCTCACTCTTTCTAAAGTAAAACCTCACTTTTAGATTGTAGCATTCAGAACTAGGATTGTGGAAAACACACTCATCTCTCTCAAAGAGAGGTCACAAGTCCGACTCTAAGTACCATAAGCTTGCCCCTTATGTGAGTCACCACTAATGTAAGTTTCACTCAACTTAAGATCATATAGGGCTTTTGTAGGAATACAATGAAGCCTTTTGGTTCAGGGTAGGATATATTTGGTCTAAGAAAGTTTCATCTTCCCTTAAGCACTTCATTTGCTTCATTTTGGCACACATTCTCTTGACTCTTTGAGTCATTTACTTCTTTCTTAGGGGTTAGAGAGACACACTGTCACTCTTTCTTGTTCATTTCAAAGCTTTTTATCCTTTCTAATCTTTCCACGCCTTTAATTTTTTTAATTTTATTGAATCCCTTCATTTCTTATACATTGTTCATTCTTTTTGACTTTTTGATTTTTTTTTTCTTTTGCCTTTCCTTTTCTTTATTTTGTACCTTTTATCAATTTTTTCATTCCTCATCTCTCCCCCCCAAACTTATGCTTTTGCCTTGTGCTTAGGAAATATCGGGTGCCATAAGAGGGTCTTTTTAGAACGGGTAAAGGCTTGTATCATGGTCTTTGAAAAAAAAAGGGCTATGGCTCAAAGGAGTTGACTAGGGATATTATCATTGGTAGGCTATGGATGTTTTCAAGATACCATTTGGATCAAGGAGATCCTATAATCACTTCTCAAGTCAAACTACACTTAGGATTTCGCCTAGAAAAACATTCAGGGCAAGTTTTAGACTCAATGGCACGTGGCTTGGACTTGAAAATCAAATTCTCACCACACAAGCTATAGGATTGCTAACGAGACAGAGTCAGGGGCACACAACAATCTTAGCTAAGATTTGAGCAACGCAAATGGTCCCGAAAACCACTTGATGATTATTAGCCAACACAAGAGTCTCAAGGTCACAATTGTCACCATCCTATACACACCAATTTGTTT
The DNA here is from genome assembly GCA_026770625.1 of Nicotiana glauca. Lineage (NCBI taxonomy): Eukaryota > Viridiplantae > Streptophyta > Magnoliopsida > Solanales > Solanaceae > Nicotiana > Nicotiana glauca. The sequence goes on from MU690225.1 coordinate 8,796, forward strand.
TTAACCATAAGGTCAAAGGAAAATGTGTTAGTCCCAAGTGAAGCTTTGCTTGAGGCACTATTACTCACTAGCTACTATTTACACACAAATAAAAAGAGAACAGACTCAAACCCTTAAGAAGGTTGTCATGACATCTATCATCGGGAAGAGCCACCTGTTTCACACAAACTCCACCTTTGGAAAGAATCGTGACATTAAGAAAAACAAAGGCTTATTGAACGCAAAACTCAAAATAAGAAGCTACGAACTAGAAAAAAAGGCTACTAAAATGAAGTAAGAAGCTATGAAATAAAATATGGAAGGTAAACTAAATAGGTACAATAGGTGATTTAAACGAATATACATAAGAGTGAATGAATATATACATAAGAAATTAACTTTATATACAAACTAAGATTGCAAAATACGAAAAGTGAAATAAACTAATAAAATTATATACATACCAAAAGTGGAAATGCATAAAAAAAATAGTATCATAATTACAGTCCAACATCTCAAAATAGGGCTACCCCCTCAAATGAAAGCTAGCATTGCCTTAACGCTAACTAGCCAAAAATAGCTCAAAAAGAAGGTAGAGAGTAAAGAAAACTCTTTATGGGTCCTCCGTCTACACGGGGCGGTAAGCCTGGGTCCCTGGGTCTTGTGACTGCTCGAGAACCTGTGATTGGATCCCAGTAACTTTTGCCTGCTCTGGGACCTGAGGCTGGCTAGAGGAACCTCCCTGCAGGTCCTCCAACTCAATCACTGCATCATATGCCTAAGGGATCACTCTCCTCCTCTTTGGTGCCCTCTCCAACTCCCGCTCTGGCTCCGGCTCCGGCTCCGGCTTTGGCTCAGTATGAGCTGGTGGAGGCTGATCATACAACAATAGCTCAAGGTAGATGATTAACAGCCTTTATCTTCTCCACTTCTCCCCTCAACTCCTTCACAGACTCCTTTGAGGTCCGAGTCTTCTTCAGCTTCATTGTCTACTTAGTCAGCTCCTTTAATGACTTTCAATGAGCATCCATAGCATCTATAATCAAATTTTGGTTCTCTAGGAGCTTCTTCTGGTTTTCCAGAAGCTTCTTGAGAGTCTCCTCCATTGAAGCTGGAACATGTGGCTGTGAGGGTACGGACTAGGTTGCCACTGAGCTAGAAATCACAAACAGCTTAGAAGTAGCTGCCTACATCCAGTTGTTGATATTAGAGAGTGTTTGGCTCAGTCATTGGGCAGTCAATGGGTATAATGAGGAGGATGGAATATCTGGAGTGGAAGAGATGGTCCGGAAGCAATATCTGGTGTGGCTGTGGGAGGCTAGGAAGAAGTGACTACTACTACAGGCTCTTCAGACTGGCCAATAGAAGTAGTGGCTTTGCCTTTACGATCTTTGGCTTTGGGGTTGTCATCAGTCTTGAGTCTGTACCATGAAAAGGGCATATTTGGTTTCATCTTCACATCAAACTTTTTTTTCTCCACCTCATGGTCTTCCAAATACATTGTAAGGAAATTTGGGAAAGGGTATGATCTGTCACCCTCATTGACCACCCTAGACATGACATTCCTGACATTGATCGGGAACCCCGCTATAATAGAAGCCACTAATATCGCCCGTGAGACTGGTATGGAGTTTTCATGGGTAGTGAAGTCGAGCCTGCTGCATACAAAAGTTTCCCACCCCTTCGCCTCAAAATTTAGAGTCTTCCTCAAGATTACAACTCCTGATGTTAACTGTGCTGGTGTGGTGCCCGGGAGAGCCAAATATGATGCTAACCATGTACGGGTTGCCTCATCCAATACCAAAATTTCCAAGTACAATGATTCATCTTCCTCAACAAAGCCCAAGTAGTCATTTATAGTCTTTCCATCAAACTGAACCTTCAAGTTCCGCACCTTAGTCACTTTAGTGCCCTTTTTATGTGGGCGGCATTTCTGTAGAACTCATTGACTAAGTGCTCATTTGCATCCCAAACCTTTCTTGTAAAATAATCCCAGCCCAGTCGCTTTCTTAATTGCCTCTTCACATTAGGGTTGTGAGGTAGAAGGTCCCTCTCAACGAATTGTCACTCAATAATCAATTTCCATTGAGGCCATCACTCTCGGAACTTGTGGTATGCAACCCCACTAACAAATCTCCTTTGCCAAGCCTCCAGGTTTCCAGTTCTTTCCACACCCCTGGTTTGGGGTTCTCCCCCTTCTTCTACCTCATCATCGACAGGATCCTCCCAGGTGACGAAGTTGTAGGTAAAGTAGAGTTATCATTGCTCTCAGTTGATCCCTCAGACGACTCAGAAGAAATCTATATTGAAGCTTGAGCAGTAGGAGAGTTTGGAGGTATGGGTAAATCTCTCAAACGATGCCTCTCCGGGAAGTAAGGTACATACTCCAGCACTAAATCAGACTCAGATGCCTCCTGGGAGGGCAATTACTAACTTCCCTTAGAACGGGAAGCAGCTCTATCTGCAGCTTTGATTAGTTTTCTGGTCTCCCCAATTGTTTTCCGAACTGCTGGGGTCAATTTGATCATGCATTATCCCTTACCCCGGGAGGACTTTGCTCTACCCTTTTGTTTGTCACTACCTCCTCTGGATTTAACCATTGTCTGCAAGTATATCAGGTGAACTTGTTAGTGCAAAGACTGGAAGAAGCACGGTAGAAAAATAATTGATAGTGTAAAGCAAAACTGCAGACCGTGGTCCGCGAAAAATCTATTGCGGCCGCGAAAAGACCACCACGGACCGCAAAAAATTGCACCGCGGCTGCGGTGGGTGGGATTTAGACTACCCACCCTCTGATTCAGGTTCACTGCGGACCGTGAAAAATGATGCGCGGCTGCGGTAAGGCATCACGGACTGCAAAAAATGCCACCGCTGATCGTGGTTATCAAGGCTTAAAAATCTCTCAAAAGATAGCTGACCGCGGACCACAGAAAAACAACCGCGGACCGCGACGGTCAAATTTTAGGCTCAGCACCTAGAGTTTCAAATTTTCGTGCATTTTAGCATTAATCAACATAAACCCACTAGGTAGTTAATGACTAACTAAAACCTAATCTAATTAACATTATAGAACCCTAAGTTAAAAATTGAAAGAAAAAGGAAAAAGAAGAAGTAAGAACTATCAAAGTAAAAGAAAATAAAAATAAAATTAAAGACTAAGGATAGATTTGAATTACCAAAAGTGAGATGCAATACAGATGAAGCTCAGTTCTTGTGTTATGCAAATTAGTGCGTGAGTGAACAATACTCAATACTGTGTGAGAATGCAAAGAGCGAAAAGTTTAAAAAGAGCCTAAGGTCCTATTTATAGACAAAGATCTGGGTCCTATACTACTTACCCACCGTAGACCGCAGTTATGAGCTTAGAAGGGCACTAGCATGGACTTCACCGTGATTCACAGAGAATGCACCGCGATTGCGGTAAGGCGCTCCCGGACCGGAAAAAATGCATTGCGGTCACGGTTGAAACTTCAGAGACCTAACACTTTGGCACATTTAGTATTGCCGACCGCGGTCAGTTACCTCCTCCGCGGTGAGCCCATCACAGCCAAAAAAAATACATCACGGCAGCGGTCCAAACTTTAAAGAGTGCAACATTTTTCCAATTTGGTCCTGCACTGTATCAAAATATCCCTACTATCTCACAACCAGTTAGTCCAAAAACAGATCCTACATTAAGAATTAAATCAAAAAGAAAGAAATAAAACACACAGGTTGCCTCCCAAGAAGCGCCTGATTTAACGTCGCGGCACGATGCAGGTTACCATCAAATCACTTTAGATGGATCATTGCCACTACGTGGCTGTCATTAATCTTGCCAAGATAGTGCTTGACTCTGTGCCCATCAACTCTGAAGATCTCTCCACTTTTGTTCTTCAAGTCAAGTGCACCAAACGGAGTCACAAGCACCACTTTAAAAGATCCACTCCATTTCTACTTAAGCTTTCCCGAAAACAGACGTAACCGAGAATTGAACAAGATAACCAAATCACCCACTTTGAACTCCTTGCCACGAACATACTTGTCATGAAGGTACTTCATCTTGTCCTTATACAAGGACTAACTGGAGTAGGCATGACATCAGAATTCATCAAGTTCATTAAGTTGCTCCACACGAAGATTTGCTGCCACATCCCATTAAAGATTTAGCTTCCTCAAAGCCCACATGGCATTGTGTTCCAACTCAACCGGTAGATGGCAAGCTTTCCCGAACACCAAATGGTACGGAGACATACCAATTGGAGTTTTGTAGGCAGTCCTATAAGGCCATAAAGCATAATCCAATTTGTTTGACTAATCGGTCCTATTTGCATTGACCGTCTTTGACAATATACTCTTGATTTCCCTGTTTGAGACTTCAACTTGGCCACTCGCCTGAGGATGATAAGAGGTAGAAACTTTGTGATTGACATCGTACTTTGCAAGCAAAGTGTCAAAAGCTCTATTGCAAAAATGAGACCCCCATCACTTATGATTGCTCGAGGAGTGCCAAACCTAGTAAAAATACTCTTCTTGAGAAATGCAACAACACTTTAGGCCTCATTATTGGGTAAATCCATGGCCTCAACCCACTTTGAAACATAGTCAACTGCCACTAGAATGTATGTGTTGCCACATGAACTAACAAACAGGCCCATGAACAACACATCAAAGATATCAACTTCGAGAATAGTGATGAGAGGTATTTCATCCTTCTTTGAAATTCCACCGGCTCTTTGACATTCGTCGCATCTATTCAAAAGTTCACTTGCATCCTTGTACAATGTTGGCAAGTAAAAACCACAACTAAGAACCTTTGAAGCTGTCCTCGCCCCAACATGATGACCACTGTAGTGAGAGGAATGACAAGCCTCTAAAATACTTAATTGCTCCTCCTCCGGGACACATCTCCAGAGCACATCATCAGTGCAGATCTTGAACAAGTAAGGCTCATACCAATAGTAGTCCAAACTATCCCGTTTAAGCTTTTTCCTTTGGTTAGAAGAGAGCTCATACGTTACAATACCAGTCACAAGAAAGTTGGAAAGATCCGCAAACCATGGCATGCTATTCACTGATACGGAGAGGAATTGTTCATCAGGGAAAGAATCATTAATTTCAAGGCCATCAAGGGGCCTCCCCTCCTCCTCCAAGCGGGGCAAGTGGTCCGCCACTTGGTTTTCACATCCTTTGATCCACAATCTCCAAGTCGAACTCTTGAAGCAATAAAACACATCTCATCAAACATGCTTTGGAGTCCTTCTTGGTCATCAAGTAGCGAAGTGCACCATGGTCCATATGAATTATCACTTTTGTCCCCATGAGATAGGGCCTAAATTTCTCCATTGCAAACACAATCGCCAAAAACTCTTTTTCCGTCATCGTGTAATTCACTTGAACATCATTCATTATTTTGCTTGCAAAATACACCCAGTGAAACATTTTATTCACTCTTTGAACAAAATCGCAACATCACTCGTGTCACACATGAGCTCAAAAGGCAAGCTCTAATTGGGTGCGGTAATATTATGAGTGGTGGTCAACTTGTACTTGAGGAGTTCAAAAGCTATCATTCATTCCTCATTGAACACGAACTTCGCATCCTTTTCCAAAAGTCTGCACAAAGAATTCACCACATTCGAAAAGTCCTTGATAAATCTCCGGTAGAACCCTGCATGCCCAAGAAAACTTCTAATCCACTTGACTGAAGTAGGAGGAGGAAGCTTTGAAATCACTTCAATTTTGGCCCTGTCCACCTCTATTCTATTCTTTCAAATCTTATGGTCGAGGACAATGCCCTCCTCGACCATGAAGTGGCATTTTTCCTAGTTGCGCACAAGAATCGTCACTTCGCACCAAGTCAACACTCTGTCAAGGTTCTTCAAACATTCATAAAAGGTCTCACCCATCATGCTGAATTCATCCATAAACACTTCCAAGAAATACTCTACCATGTCGGTAAACATAGCCATCATGCACCTCTAGAAGGTAGCAGTGCATTACACAACTCGAAAGGCATCCTGGAAAATGCAATGGTCCCGTATGGGCATGTGAAGGTGGTTTTCTCCTGATCCTCCGGGGCAATCAATACCTGGTTGTAGCCTGAATACTCATCCAAAAAATAGTAAAAGGCACGCCTTGCAAGTCTATCTAGCATCTGGTCAAGAAAGGTCAACGGGAAGTGATCCTTTCAGGTCACTGTATTCAACTTGCAGTAGTCCATGCACACCCGCCATCCAGTGACAGTCCTGGTAGGAATCAACTCATTTTGCTCATTAGTCACCATAGTCATACCAACCTTCTTCGGCACACATTGCATCGGAGAATTCCAAGAACTATCCGAGATGGGGTACATAACCCCTGCATCAAGCCACTTGATCACCTCCTTTTTAACAACCTCTTGCATCACCTCGTTCAACCTCCTTTGATGTTCTACGGAGGGCTTTGCATCATCTTCGAGAATAATCTTGTGCATATAAAAGGCGGGGCTTATTCCCTGAATATCCGCTAAAGTCCATTCAATTGCATTCTTCCATCTTTGGAGCATCGCCAATGTGCCATCTACTTGCATGTTAGTAAGATAAGAGGAAAGAATAACTGGCAAAGTTAAACTAGGGCCTAAGAATTCATACCTAAGGTGTGAAGGCAAAGGCTTCAACTCCAAAACGGGAGGTTTCTCAGTTGAGGGCTTTGTTGGAGGAGTTTTTCTGTTCTCAAGATCTAGAGAAAGCTTACGGGGCTCATAAGAATAAGACCCCATACCATAAAAAGCATTGACACACTCCACCCTTCCTTCATCTTCATTGATATCTAGGTTCAACAATACCGCCTCTAGAGGATCCTCCACATTTATCATGGCACTAGTATCATCAAGGATCACCTCCGTGCCAAGATCCATAAGGGAGCACACTTTCTTACTATTTGGTTGCTTCATTGATTTGCACACATGAACGACCACTTTTTCATCACTCGCCCGGAAGGTGAGTTCCCCTGCTTCCACATCAACTAAAGCCTTCCCAGTTGCAAGGAAAGGTCTTCCCAAGATTATAGGCACCTCATAATCGACCTTGCAGTCAAGAATCACAAAATCAGCCGGCAAGATAAATTTGTCCACCCAGACAAGAACATCATCAATTATACCCAATGGCCTCTTCATTGTTCTATCCGCCATTTGCAATCTTATGGAAGTCGGCCTCAGTTGCCCAATACCCAAAGTCTTGAAAATGGAGTAAGGCATCAAGTTGATACTTGCCCCTAAATAACATAGAGCTTTTGCAAAGTTTGCACTCCCAATGGTGCAAGGAATGGTGAAAGCACCGGGATCTTCTAGCTTCGAAGCCATCGAGTGCACTATTGCACTAACTTGGTGGGTCATCTTGATGGTCTCACAATCCATGAATCTTTTCTTTGTCACCAAGTCTTTCATGAACTTGGCGTAACCCGACATTTGTTCTAGAGCCTCCACCAAAGGCACATTAATTGATAAGCTCTTCATCATGTCAATAAATTCCTTAAACTGGTTCTTATTTTTCTGCTTCGCGAGCTTTTGAGGATAAGGTGGAGGTGACCTTGGCAAAGGAGCCTTGGCTTTAGGCACAACCATTTCGGGCATGTCTATTACGTGTTCCCTAGACGGGTCCACGACATTCTGAGTTTCCACCTCGTTATCTTGGATATCAATCCTCACTTCCTCATTCAAGTTCTTATCAGTCACATTCTCAACCACCAAAGGGATATCATCCTCTTGCAACTAAACTTCATCACTCAAAATTTCTTCTTGTTTGGAGGCATTCATATCACCGCCTCGTCCACTTCTTGTAGTTGCCGCTATTGCATGTCGGTATTGTTCCCACCCTTTGGGTTGACTATCGTATCACTAGGTAAAGCCCCCCCTTAAGGCGAGTATTCAAGGATTGTGAGATTTTTCCTAATTGAACCTCCAAGTTTCTGATTGAAGTATTGTGGGATGCCAACTGGGAATCAGAGTCAGCATTCTTTTTCATCATTTGTTCAAACATCATTTCGATTCTCCCCATTTCATTGTTGGATGAACTAGGACCTTGGGATGGAAATGGGGGCGGATTGTTCGGTTGTTGATACATCAGGGGCTTTTGAAAGCCTTGCCCCTGATTTCCTTTATTGCTATTGTTCTAACCACCCTAATTGTTGTTTCCACCCCAGTTATTATTGTTGTTGCCACTCCAATTACCCCGATTGTTCTGGTTGCCCCAATTTGAATTTTGGTTGTTGTTCCCCCAATTACTATTTCCTTGTTGTTGTTGATTTCCCAAATTGCCTTGGGATCTCCATTGTTGTTGTTGGTTAGAAGAATTGCCCCTTTGGCCCTAATAGTTGTTCACATATTAGACTTCTTCATTCTGCTCATCACACTCATCATCTTGGAACCTACCACTATCTTGGTCATATTGATCCGAACTCCCTTGGTTCTGTTGACCTCTTTGTCTTCTTTTGTTCACTAACATGTTGACACCCTCCATAGCATTTGCTTGTCGTGGAGTTTGAACATATTGTAATTGTGTATTTGCTAGCTAGTTCATTGTTGTTGTCAGTTCTGCTATTGCCTGCCCATGATCATGGAGCTCTTTGTGCAAGTGAATGACCGTGGGGTCACCCTGTGGAACATTGGCTATATTTTGCCAAGCGGAGGGCGTGTCAGCCATCTCATCCAATATTGCATTAGCCTCACCATACGGTGCATTCATGAAATTTCCCCCGGTGAGTTGGTTCACTATGCACTGATTTGTTGTGTTAATGCCTCGGTAAAATGTATGTTGTATCATTGCCTCAGTCATATCATTGTTTGGACATTCTTTCACCATAGTCTGGTATCTCTCCTATATTTCATGAAGTGGTTCATTGGGATCTTGTTTGAACACCAAAATATCATCCCTCAAGGTCGCCATGTGACCCGGCAATAAAAACTTTTCAATAAACTTGTCTGCCACCTCATCCCTCATAGTGATGGAATGTTGGGAAGCCTTTCAAGCCAGTCCAATGTTTTCCCATGAAGTGAGAATGGAAATAATCTCAACCGCAATGCATCCTCTGACACACTCGTCTACTTGCTACGAAGCCTTTAAGATGTTTGTAAACATTCTGCTGGGGAGCACCTGTGAAATACCCTCGCTGCTCCAACAAAGTAAACATCACATTTGTTATTTGGAAATTGCCCTCCCAGCTCCGGGGCGGGACAATTGCACTAGCATATCCTTGGTTTGGAAGCACCCGAGGAGCCACTCTTGGAAGTGGCGGGGGAGGGTCTGGAACATTATCATTGGCCTGGCAGCCTCTCCTTTGAGCTTGAGGCACTATAGGTGCCTCATCATCAATATTGTCATCAACCTCCCCCCCGGTGGAATATCTCCAAGAGGTGCTTTGTTGTCACACCTCCTTTTCCGCTACTACGCCCCAGGGAAGGGTGTAATAAAAGGCATTTTTCCAATTAAAGGACAATCGAAACGGGATTCGTTCATTAAAAGATTCAGAGTCGCCACTTGGGAGATTTATGGTGTCCCAAGTCACCGGTTTGAATCTCGAATCGAGGAAAAGGTTTGACTCTGTATTACAGTCGCGAACCAGAAATCTTAGTAAGGAATTCTGTGAACCCGGAAGAAAGGGTTAGGCACTCCCGAGTTCTGTGGTTCTAGCACGGTCGCTCAACTACTATATTTGGCTAAAATCTGATTTTAATATATGTTAAAACCTATAGTGCAATTTAGAATTATTTACCGCTTTTAGTTAATTTTTAAGAAGGTGAACATCATTTAAAAACGTATTTTTGGATCACATCACATGAAATACACCCGGCTCATCGACACATTCTTATTCAATGTTTTGGGATTTGGATTTGGGTTGCATGAAATGCACACCCCTATTTAAGAAGGTAAAATTATTAAAACGCGCCTAAAGCGACTAACGAGTTATTATCTTTGCGAGAGGCCGTGAAATTTGCTGAACGGCACGCCCCAAATTCTAAGTATTTTAATAGAAGTATTTAGGGAAGGCCCCGCAATTAATGCATTTTATTTGGCGAGGCTCATCTCATTTTTATTATATAAAGTCCAACCTAAAGCAAACTACGATTTTCTATTTTATTTTATTTTGTCTCTAAAGGTCCTAATTAATTTGCATTTATAAAATTCGGGCCTCGAGTTCAAGTCCGAATTCAAACAAAAGGGAGGACACACTTAATTTGAACCCGCTACCTAACTCGAAAACCTAAATTATGTTACGACATTAATCCTAATGATCTTAAAATATTTTCAGCCTCTAATGATTCTTTTGGGCCTCAATGATTGGCCCATGACTGTGGACACGCAATTGGATCCGCAAAGTGCTACAACTTTCTGAAAATTTAACAGTAAGCCTTTAAATACTATGTTTACAGAGTGATGAACATACTTTGCGTTATTAATTGAGTGATGAATACGAATTGCTTGATGATTAGCAGAACCAAAGGATTTTTTTTTTGGAAATTGAGATTAGTTAGACTTAACAAATCAACATATACAGAGATAAACCTATTTAAAAGCCATTAAAACAGCTGAGATCATCTTTGAAAGCCAGTGTGAGATCATTTAAACTATTGAATGATTCAAGCCAAACACTGATTTTAGATCTATCTTTCAGGCCTGGATATGGATTTGTATACTAAAAATGATGCGGCTAAGGCTTAATTCCAGCACTGCGTTGAAACCTATGCGAGTTATTGCTAAATCCTATGGCCATGGATTCAATTCTACCTTAGTATTAAACTCTTCCTAAAATCGAATTATACTAACAGCCACAACAGCTAAATATCCACAACAATATTACTTAGTTTTAGCTACAACAACTAATTGTTAAATGCTAACATGATCTTCAGTTCATAGCTGATTCAGTCCAGTTATGAAGTCCAATTATACAGTCCAGGAGTTAAAAAAAATAAATACATATCAATTTTAAATTCAGCTATACTAAAAATTGTTATATTGTAGATCAACTAAGCAATATGTATCAACTAATATATTTTAAACTACAAATACATATTGAAATCAAACGAGCATGGATCCGATGAACATTTTTCATTTTTCAACTCCAATTCAAAGCTACATCAAACCAAGTTCATATGTGTACCTGGAATTAAACCAAATGAATGAAGAAGGAAGAGTCAGCAAGCAGATTCGACAAACAGTAGTCACAACCAGCAACAACAGGAGTAATTTTCGAACCAAACAGCTTCTCAAAAACCCAGGAATAAACAACAGAAGTACAGCACCCAATAGAAGACCAAAAACAGCTCAATTAAACCCACAACCCCTCGAAATTAAACCAGGAGCACTTTGAAAATTTCAACAATCAAATCTAGAACTAGAAGATGCAAAGCAATCACTACAGCTTGAAGTTCAACCAAAAATCTCAATAGAAGAGTGTTTTTTTTTTTTGGAGTTTTCTGTGTATTTTTGTTTGTTTTTGGGTTTTTTTGGAAGAAACTAAAGTCTTGAAGGAAATTTCTGAATTGTAGTAGTTCAGAGTTTGAGTATTTGAATTTGAAATTCAAATTTCAGATCTTAAACTTGCAGAAAATGTTGCTTGGAGGGAAATTTAGGAGCTGGAATATTTGGATTTTTCAGGTGTGTGAAACTTGTAAACGAAGACAAGGGGGCTGCCTTTTATAGGCAAATTCCAGGTGGAAGCTTCCAGATTTCCTTACCCATTTTTCCCCTTTTTTTATTTTCAGTTTTACCCAAATAGTCCTAAAGTTTTGACTTGTTTCTCAAGTCACTGCACTAAAACTACTGAAGTTTACACTAAGGCCCTCTTCTAGAAGAGTCTAGAGTGTCCTAGCTTTATCTACAACATTATTCTTATTTAGGAATGCCCATACTACCCTTCATTGAATCTAAACTTTACTATCTTATACTAACTAAACCCCAGCCCCTTTTACCCTTGTTGGAAGTGACCATGGTCAATTAAAAAGGGCTGGAACAATCAGCTATACCCATCAAATCCTAAAATTGAATAAAAAATCCTATAACCTATGTTGAACCTGATTTAAATCTAATTATTGTGGATTCTAAGGCCAAATGCATCATTAAAAAATATAGTAAACAATTAACTGAAACAATTCAAAACAAAGTAAAATGCCCTATGGAAACAGTAATACTCTAATAAACTTGTGATCAATAAAATTATACTGAACTTATTTTAACCCTAAATTAAACCTCAACCGATCAAATTAAAACACTTAAGCCCACTGGTCATGATTTAAACTAATTCCAAGAACATTGAAAATATAAAAACAAATCAAGTTTAACTAAACTAATTAATAAAAGGTGGAAAATCAAAGAACAAGAACTAAACACTGGATTAACTAACACAATATTCCAACAAAAATCAATCAAAACAAAAACCAAACTAAAATCGCAAAACTGAATCATCAAACAAAAAATGAACAACATAATCAAATAAGAAGTAGAAACTCACTGATTTTGAACTCTACATGATTGATTTTCAAAATTGATTCCCAGTAAATGTTATCTGTCTATTTCGTCAAAAATAGACATATAACATTAACTAGAAATCACTCGACTACTCGAAACTTCCCAAAACAGAAGTTCTCGGAGCTTCACTTAGATTTGAAGGGTTTTGGCTTGGGATTCAGGATGAGGGGGTCAAAGAGGCTATATAGTGTGATTTTGGCCGGATTTGGGGAAGGTAGGGTTTTGCCGGAATCTTTGATTCAAGATTCGAGGGAATCGGCTAGGGTTTGGGGAAAACTAACCATGGATTTGGAGAGGGGAGAAGGGGGGTTTCAAGGGTGTATGTTTTAGCGAGTTTGGGGGGTGGCACCGCAGTGCACGTCGGTGGCGGCGCCTAGGGTTTGGTATTTTTGAAGAGTTTCAGTGACATTCGAGGAAAACTAAGGATGGTATAGGTATGAGGGGGAAGAGGTGGATCTTTGGTGTAAAATTGGGTGTTATTGGACGCCGCCCGCCGCCGTAGGGCGAATTCCGGCAGGCGGCGTATGGTGGAGGCAATGACGGGGACGGGAGGGACAGGAGGGGTACGAGGAAGGTTTAGTTGTCTCTAGGGTCTGTGAAATGTTTTGGACACTTTTATTTAAAATGCACGATTGAAGCAGGGCTGTTGGATTGGAGCGGATGGATGTCTGAGATTTATTTGTCTCTAAGAAAACCAAAACGACGTAGTTTTGGCTTGGTACTACGTCGTTTGAGTGGTCCAGTAAAGGGGAAGATTGGACCGGGTATAAGGGGGGACCTTGGCCACTTGGGCCGGATTTGGGAAGGGATGTTTTGGGCTGGAATTACAAAAGCCCAAACAAGCTAATCAGCCTATTACTTATATAAAAAAAACCTTTTAATTTCTTATTTGTTTTCTTCTTTTCTTCTTTTATTTATAATTTTTAGATTTATTAAATGCAAAATTAAGAGTAGCCAAAACCTGATTTAAATCTAAATGAGACTAATTAAATTTTCTAAAATTAACTAGATCCTAATTTTAAAAGAAAAATTAAACAAAAGTGAAACTAAAGGAACAAAAATGTAAAAGGATTATTTTTGTTATTTTTCCTCTTATTTTAATGATGTTCAATTAATCTAAAAACCTAGAATTGGGTCCTAAATGCAAGTATGCTATTTAAAAATTTTCTTTTTATTTTTTATCAATTAAAATGCACAAACAAAATGCAAACAATTAACATAAAATGTCATAAAAATTCACAAAATTACAAATAATGAAAAAAAATTATTTTGTTTAAATTTCAGGGAGTAATTCGTATAGGGCAAAAATCATGTGCTCACAGTTGCCCCTCTTTGCTCGAAAATACGAAGAGTTTGCGAGCAAAGATAAGTGAGTGGATACGAGCGATTTTTGCCCGTTTGAATACTCCGTGTGAAGCATTTTGAAAGAGTTGACCACACCCTGCTTTTGAGGTTGCCTACATATCCTTGGCTAAAAAGGAATCAGGTCAGTGTAGTTCGAAAAGGTTTGGTAGCTGGGACTACCAGGAGCTGTGATTTCACCAATGTTGATGTCGCTACTGCTTGCTGACCCCCTTATTACACCGCGCTGAAACAAAAAGAAGCTAGCCTAAGCTGTGATCTATGAATTACAAAATTCCTATCTATGTCTTGATTTTGCGGTTCTTGTTGCTTTGAACTTGTTTCCTTCCGACGAAATTCTTACATTGTTGCCTTGACTTGTGATCGGAGATGTTTTGCCATTCTTCCGAGTGATGCTTGACTGCTGAAATTTGAAATATATGCCTCTATTCTCCAGGTGGGCTCTGGACTGCTAATACTTGAAATGTATTCTCTTATTCTCTAGGTGGGCTCCTGATTACTGTCACTTGAAATGTATTCCCTTGTTTTCCAAGTGGGCGCCTGATTGCTGGACTTGAAAAGTATTCCCTTGTTCTCTAGGTGGGCTCCTGATTGCTGAACTTGAAAAGTATTCCTTTGTTCTCCAGGTGGGCTCTTGATTGTTGAACTTGAAAAGTATTCCCTTGTTCTCCAGGTGGGCTCCTGATTGCTGAACTTGAAAAGTATTCCCTTGTTCTCCAGGTGGGCTCCTGACTTCAACAAAATAGACAAACAAAGAAAATTTTCTGCCCCAGTTTGGTAGCTGGGTGCGTCATGTTACCAAATATTAAAAATTGAAAGCTAAAATTTAAATTGCACTTCCCTTGTTCCCCAGGTGGGCGCCTGATTGCTGAACTTGAAATGTATTCCCTTATTCTCCAGGTGGATGCCTGACTTCTGAACTTGAAACGTATTCCCTTGTTCTCCAGGTGGGCGCCTGATTTCAGCAAAATGGACAAAATAAAGAAAAAATTTCTGCCCCGGTTTGGTGGCTGGGCGCATCATGTTGCCAAATATTATTAAAAATTTGAAAGCAAAAATTCGAATTGTACTTCCCTTATTCTTCAGGTGGGCGCCTGATTGCTGAACTTGAAATGTATTCCCTTGTTCTCCAGGTGGGAGTCTAACTTCAAAATAACAAACAAAGAAAATTTCTTGCCCCTGTTTCAATCAAAGAAAGACTTTGTTAATATAAAATGGTGGTTAGTTGCTGGCATTCTTGTTGGGTACGTCCCTGCTACTGAGCTCTACTCCGACTTGCTTCCCTGGACTTGCCTTGAACCGCTTCGACTTCCTGACCGACGTTCAACCCCCTGACTTTGATGGCCCAAGTGTTCTATCCCATATTGTTGTTTTTATGTTTCTGACCCCTCTATCTGAAACTTTACTTCTCCCACAAAACTATCTGACCAATCCACCAATGAAACTTCCGGTGGTCCTTTGTGTCTTACTTTATATTTGACATCTTTGGTATATTCCGGCCCTGTTATGCTTTGCAACTGGGAAACTGGTAGTTAGCCTTGACATTCCCCCCTTTTTGTTTAGAACTGACATTGAAACATCTTAAAGAGTAGACCTCAAAAGAATGAAATGCAATGACCTTGAGGGTTAAGGATAGAGAGAATCCAAAAAGGACGATTTGTAACGAAGAAGGAAAAGAAGAAGACTTATCTGAGTGGAACAGCTGGTACTATTGATCATGCCATGTATTTTTGATTAACCGTCCTAGTCTGTCCAACCAATCAACTTTCAATTGCCACGTTTGTTGCCTCAGACTTTCATAACCTGATTTTCACCCAAACCCTAACCTCGCTCATCTTGCAATGTCTTAAACAGCTTTCAACCATAAACTTGTTTCATTTGCCCATCTGAAAACTCACTTTCGCCTTAAGGTGCCCGCGAGGGTTTTCACCAATAAGACTCTCTCATTTTATTTCTCTCAACTCACTTTGCCTTACGGTTCCCGTGAGGGTTTTCACCAATAAGACTCTCTCATTTTTTATTTCTCTCAACTCCCGTCACCTTACGGTGCCCGTGAGGGTTTTCACCAATAAGACTCTCATTTTTATCATTTCTCTTCTTATACCAGAGTGTTTCCCATGACTCGAATCACTTTTACTTGCTCGTCTTGGCACATTCTTGAAGACTGATCGGAAGGTCTTTCTTTGGATCGTAATGCAGGCTTTTGGATGGGATTAGAAAGAAGGGTATAAAAGGCTCGAAATATTTCAACATGGGTTCAAAATTACAACTTTCGGAACCACAACTTCTGCCCGAGTTTCTTTCTTGGGTGGACTTTTGGATTTTTGTTTTGGTGTGACTGAACCTCAGAGAGAGGCTGCTTACGTACCCTTTCGGGATCAAGTCAAACGTAGTTCAGGTCATAAAATTACTTTGTTGTTGCGATCTTTCCTTTCTTCCACTTTTCTTTCTTTCTTTTCATTTCTTTTCTTTTCTCTTTTCTTTTCTTTTTTTTCTTTTTCCTTCCCTTTTTCTTTTTTTTTTCTTTTTTTTCCTCTCATTTTCTTTTTTTTTTCTTTTTTTTCTTTTTTTTCCTTTTTTTTTCCTTTTCTTTTCTCTCCTTTTCTATTTCACTATTTTTCTCTTATTTCTCCACTTACTTTCCCCTGCTCGGGCTTACAAGTTTATTATTGATTCCGAAAGAGGGGTATGAAAGAACGTAAATGAGGTTCAAAAGGGGTAACAAAGGATAGAGTGTTTGAATAGCAGAACAAAAAGCCTTCGTCATTTCAATCTTCAAAATATGCCAAATACAATCAAGTACAATTAAACAAAGAAATCATACATAGTATCGTTTGACTGCATCAGAGTTGATAGCCATTTCTACACATTTTCCTTCCACATCTGTCAAATATAATAGACCATTGGATAACACTCTGGTTGCAACAAATGGCCCCTGCCAATTTGGGGCGAACTTTCCTTTTGCTTCAGCCCAATGAGGCAAAATACGTCTCAGCACTAACTGTCCCACTTCAAACTTCCTCGGACGCACTTTCTTGTTGTATGCTCTTGCCATTCTTTGTTGGTATAATTGACCATGAAACACTGATGCCAGTCTTTTCTCATCGATCAAACTCAATTGTTCTAGGTGGGTTTTCACCCATTCGTCATCATCGATCTCAGCCTCCGCGATAATCCGAAGGGATAGGATTTCAATTTCTGCATGTATTACTGCCTCAGTACCATACACCAGTGAATAAGGAGTCGCCCCTACTGAAGTGCGGACAGTGGTACGATAGCCTAGCAGTGCGAAAGGTAACTTCTCATGCCATTGCCTGGACCCTTGCACCATTTTCCGAAGTATTTTCTTAATATTCTTGTTAGCTGTTTCGACCGCTCCATTCGCCTTAGGACGATATGGGGTGGAATTGCGGTGCATGATCTTAAATTGCTGACATGTCTCCGCATCATATGGCTGTTGCGATTGGCACCATTGTCCAAGATGATTACCTTCGGGATTCCGAACCGACAGACAATATTTGAATGCACAAAATCGACCACTCTTCTTGGTCACAAATTTGAAAGTTTTCGCCTCAACCCACTTGGTGAAATAATCAATGGCTACCAGAATAAACATGTGCCCGTTTGATGTTGCTGGCTCGATCGGCCCAATGACATCCATTCCCTAGGCAATGAAAGGCCATGGTGCCGACATTGTATGCAATTTAGATGGTGGAGAATGAATCAAATCTCCATGTACCTGAGATTGATGACACTTGCACACGAAATTGATGCAATCCCGTTCCATAGTAAGCCAATAATAATCTGCTCGGAGAATCTTCTTTGCCAATACATATCCACTCATATGAGGTCCACAAACTCCCGCATGTACCTCGGTCATGATAAGTGTAGCTTGTTTAGCATCTATGCATCTTAATAAACCAATATCCGGAGTTCTTTTTACAACACTCCTCCACTGAGGAAAAATACGCTTGCTAAACGTCGAATCGCTCTCTTTTGATCCCCTGTGGCCTGTGATGGATATACTCCCAACCTGAGGTATTCTTTGATATCATGGAACCATGGCTCACCATCAAGTTCTTATTTCACCATGTTACAATAGGCATGCTGATCTCAGACCTGAATTTGCAAAGGGTCCACATAAGCCTTATCTGGATGATGCAATATTGACGCCAGTGTAGCCAAAGCGTCGGCAACTTCATTATGAATACTCGGAATATGCTTGAAATCTATTGATTGAAATCGTTGACAAAGTTTATGTAAACATTGCTGGTACGGTATGAGCTTCAAGTCTCATGTCTCACATTCCCCCTGAATCTGGTGCACCATAAGATCCGAGTCACCCATGACCAAGATTTCCCGGACACCCATGTCTATAGCCAACCTCAAACCCAATATACACGCCTCGTATTCAGCCATGTTATTGGTGCAATAGAAACGAAGTTGAGCCGTAATAAGGTAGTGTTGCCCTGTCTCAGAAATAAGTACTGCTCCTATCCCGACGCCTTTGGTATTGGAAGCCCCATCAAAGAACAGTTTCCATCCTGGCTTCTCGACTTGTTCTAATTCATCAACATGCATTACCTCTTCATCAGGGAAGTATGTCTTCAAAGGTTCATATTCATCATCAACTGGATTCTCAGCCAGATGATCAGCCAACGCTTGTGCTTTCATTGCAGTTCGAGTCACATAGACAATGTCAAATTCCGTGAGCAAGATCTGCCATTTGGCGAGCCTCCCTGTGGGCATGGGCTTCTAAAAAATATACTTTAATGGGTCCAACCGAGAGATGAGATAAGTGGTATATGATGACAAGTAATGTTTCATTTTTGCGCAACCTAGGTTAAGGCACAACACGTCCTCTCAAGCTGAGTGTACTTCACCGCGTAAGATGTGAACTTCTTGCTGAGGTAGTAAATCGCTTGCTCTTTCTTTCCTGTGATATCATGTTTCCCTAGCACACAGCCAAAAGAGTTATCCAAAACTGTCAGATAAAGAATCAAGGGTCTTCCTAGCTCCGGCGGGACCAACACAGGTGGACTGGCTAAATACTCCTTAATCTTGTCAAACGCTGCCTGACATTCATCAGTCCATCTGACCGCATCATCCTTCTTTAGCAGCTTAAAGATGGGCTCATAAGTCATCGTGAGCTGGGCAATGAACCTGCTGATATAATTTAACCTCCCAAGCAAACTCACCACCTCTTTTTTGTTCTTTGGCGGCAGTAGCTCTTGAATGGCCTTGATCTTGGACGGGTCTAACTCAATACCGCATCGACTTACCACAAACCCCATCGGTTTCCCAAACGGTACACCAAATGCACACTTTCGCTGGATTAAGCTTGAGGTTATACCTGTAGAGTCTCTGAAAAAATTTCCTGAGGTCCTTGACATGGTCACGTTGCTTCCTCGACTTTATGATCACGTCGTATACATAGGCCTCAATTTCCCGATGTATCATGTCATGGAACATGGTGGTCATCGCCCTCATGTATGTTGCCCCTGCGTTCTTCAACCCAAATGGAATGACCCTATAACAATACGTTCCCCAAGGCGAGATGAATGCTGTCTTTTCCGCATCCTCTTCATCCATCAAAATCTGGTGATAACCCGCATAACAATCCACGAAGGAACCAATTTCATGTTTGGCACAATTGTCAATCAATATATGGATGTTTGGCAGTGGGAAGTTGTCTTTTCGGCTCGCCTTATTGAGATCACGGTAATCAACGCACACTCTGGTCTTCCCATCCTTCTTTGGCACAGGCACAACATTAGCTAACCAGGTGGGATACCGCGTGACCCGGATGACCTTCGCTTCAAACTGCTTGGTGACCTCTTCTTTTATTTTCACACTAATATCTGTTTTAAATTTCCTTAGCTTCTGCTTGACATGAGGGCATGCTGGGACGGTGGGCAATTTGTGGACCACCAAATTGGTGCTTAAACCAGGCATATCGTCATACGACCACGCAAAAACATCTTTGTACTCAAACAACGCTTTGATTATCTCTTCTCTGAGC
>MU690225.1:36941-85214 GCA_026770625.1 Nicotiana glauca
CCAAATAGTCCTAAAGTTTTGACTTGTTTCTCAAGTCACTGCACTAAAACTACTGAAGTTTACACTAAGGCCCTTTTCTAGAAGAGTCTAGAGTGTCCTAGCTTTATCTACAACATTATTCTTATTTAGGAATGCCCATACTACCCTTCATTGGATCTAAACTTTACTATCTTATACTAACTAAACTCCAGCCCTTTTTACCCTAGTTGGAAGTGACCATGGTCAATTAAAAAGGGCTGGAACAATCAGCTATACCCATCAAATCCTAAAATTAAATCAAAAATCCTATAACCTATGTTGAACCTGATTTAAATCTAATTATTGTGGATTCTAAGGCCAAATGCATCATTAAAAAAACAGTAAACAATTAACTGAAACAATTCAAAATAAAGTAAAATGCCCTAGGGAAACAGTAATACTCTAATAAATCTGTGATCAATCAAATTATACTGAACTTATTTTAACCCTAAATTAAACCTCAATCAATCAAATTAAAACACTTAAGCCCACTGGTCATGAATTAAACTAATTCCAAGAACACTGAAAATATAAAAACAAATCAAGTTTAACTAAACTAATTAATAAAAGGTGAAAATCAAAGAACAAGAACTAAACACTGGATTAACTAACAGAATATTCCAACAAAAATCAATCAAAACAAAAACCAAACTAAAATCGCAAAACTGAATCATCAAACAAAAAATGAACAATATAATCAAATAAGAAGTAGAAACTCACTAATTTTGAACTCCACATTATTGATTTTCGAAATTGATTCCCAGTTAATGTTATCTATCTATTTCGTCAAAAATAGACATATAACATTAACTAGAAATCACTCGACTGCTCGAAATTTCCCAAAACAGAAGTTCTCGGGGCTTCATTTGGATTTGAAGGGTTTTGGATTGGGATTCAGGATGAGGGGGTCAAAGAGGATATAGCGTGTGATTTTGGCCGGATTTGGGGAAGGTAGGGTTTTGCCGGAATCTTTGATTCAAGATTTGAGGGAATCGGCTAGGATTTGGGAAAAACTAGCCATGGATTTGGAGAGGGGAGAAGGGAGGGGGGTTCAAGGGTGTATTTTTGAGCGAGTTTGGGGGGGTGGCGGCGCCGTGCACGGCGGTGGCGGCGCCTAGGGTTTGGTATTTTTGAAGAGTTTCAATGACATTTGAGGAAAACTAAGGGCGGTATAGGTATGAGGGGGAAGAGGTGGATCTTTGGTGTAAAATTGGGGATTATTGGACGTCGGCCGCCGCCATGGGGCGAATTCCGGCAGGCGGCGTATGGTGGAGGCAATGACGGAGACGGGAGGGACAGGAGGGGTACGAGGAAGGTGTAGTTGTCTCTAGGTTTTGTGAAATGTTTTGGACACTTTTATTTAAAATGCACGATTGAACCAGGGCCATTGGATTGGAGCGAATGGATGACTGAGATTGATTTGTCTCTAAGAAACCCAAAACGACGTAGTTTTGGCTTGGTACTACGTCGTTTGAGTGGTCCACTAAAGGGGAAGATTGGACCAGGTATAAGGGGGGGCCTGGGCCACTTGGGCCGGATTTGGGAAGGGATGTTTTGGGCTGGATTTACAAAAGCCCAAACAAGCTAATCAACCTATTACTTATAAAAAAACCCTTTTAGTTTCTTATTTGTTTTCTTCTTTTATTTATAATTTTTAGATTTATTAAATGCAAAATTAAGAGTAGCCAAAACCTGATTTAAATCTAAATGATACTAATTAAATTTCCTAAAATTAACTAGATCATAATTTTAAAAGAAAAATTAAACAAAAGTGAAATTAAAGGAACAAAAATGTAAAAGTATTATTTTTGTTATTTTTCCTCTTATTTTAATGATGTTCAATTAATCTAAAAACCTAGAATTGGGTCCTAAATGCAAGTATGCTATTTAAAAAATTTCTTTTTATTTTTCATCAATTAAAATGCACAAACAAAATGCAAACAATTAACATAAAATATCATAAAAATTCACAAAATTGCAAATAGTGAAACGAAATTATTTTGTTTGAATTTCTAGGAGTAATTCGTATAGGGCAAAAATCACGTGCTCACAGTTGTTTGCCATATTTTAGTACCTGAATTGATAATTCACCCAAGTAAGTAAACAAGGAGGAAATAAAAACTAAACACAAAACTAGATAGATAGATAGCCAAAAACTGTTTAGCTCCCCGGCAACGGCGCCAAAAAGTGATCGGGTCCAACCCTACACCACTACAGAATGGCAAGAGCAATCAATGCAGCGTTTACCCGAGAAGGTCGGGATCGAATACATAGGGAGCTAGAATGTTTGGGAATTGAGTTCCTATATACACTAGTAAATTGCAAAGTAATTGTTTACACTTCTAAACATGCGTTGATGGTTCACTAATCTATATTATCACTAATGATGCTGAAATTAAGCTATGTATGATATCGTTTTGCGAGGTTTTCTTAATTTATGGAAAGGGATTAGGGAAGTAACTTTCCCTTAGGTGAATACTTGATGAGTTCTAAAGTCTAAAGCAAATTTGTTATGTTTGGGAGTGTGATATAGCCAACGCATGAAACTACTCACTCTATACCTCTCGGTAGCTTGAGTGACTTTGCCCTAAGTGGCTTTCTCAAGACCAAATGGGTGTCAAAATTGTGCAAGCAATATATGCTCAAGTCGGGTATTACTATCTCTAGGTTTAACCCTTTAATTGGGGCTATCAATCTCTTGAATACGCCCCAATTCCTTGTTGGCCTGATTTTCCTAGACTTAAGCTCTCTTTCACAAGAAGAGCCCAAGTCAAAAAGTCACAAATTAGTGTTTGCAACCACTAATTCAACATGAAAAACACAAATCATGCCAAATATCAACCACCCATAAACATCTAAGCCCTAAAACAAGAGACCCATAAAATACCACAATAGCGTTGAGCCAAAACCCTAACTAATGGGTCTAGCTACTCATAATAATAGAAGAAATCAGATATCGAGATGAAGAATAACCCATAAAATATAATTACACGCTAAGATTCAAAGATTCAATGTTAAACTAGCTACAAAATTACTCAAAATAGCTAACAAACGACGTTCACGTGCTTAGCTATAGATAAGATGCCCTAAAAATTTGAAAAAGAAGTATTTATACAAGGCTAAATTTTCTAGACAAAAATGCCCCTGAAGGAGGTACCGCGGACCGCGGAAAATAGATTGTGGCCGCGGTGAGGCTACCGCGGGCGCGTAAAATCAATCGCGGACCACGATCAAGCCTTTTTGGCGGGCAACTCTTGTTCTCTGAATCTGGTCACCGCGGACCGCATTAAATGGACCGCGGCCGCGATGGCTTCACCGCTGCCGCATAAAATCAACCGCGATCAGCGGTGTCTTGAAATTCTAGATTGCATCTCTCTGATCATTGCCACTGCGTACCGCGATAAAAGAATCGCAATCGCAGTGGGTCTATTGTAGCTGTGGATTTACTGTTGTAGCGGTGCTTTGACTTGTTCTTGGCACTTGTGCAGGTTTCACTCTTTTTTGAGCTAGTTTTGACTTCCTTGTCAATTTTTGACCAAACACTGCAAACAAGCACAACATGTAAGCTTTCGGGATTACTTGTATACACTTTTAATCCAAAACTTAAGCAAAAAGGAGTATAAAATAAACTAGAATCCCTAGTTATCAGGCTCAAATGTCGGCTTTGGCAAGGGCGATAGCGCTAGAGGTCACTATCCGCATCCTCAAGTCTGAGCAGGAATTTGAGAGGGAGACGACCAGACTGAGGGAGGCGCAGCTCGAGGAGCGGATTAGTGAACTCAATCGGGATGCCTCGAGCCTAGGAGATTGAGTTGCGGCTCTTGAGGTCGAGAAGGCACAGTTATTGGCTCAGGCTTCCCCTTAAGAATCTGCCTTTGCTACTGTTCCTTGCCGTGTGTATGAGCTATGGGTCCATGATGAGGCCCAACAAGATATATATAAGGGTTTGTGGGAGGCGGGGAGCATTCTTGAGGCCACTTTTGAAGATGCTCGGGCGAAGGCACACGAGGCTCGTCTTGCCTATGGTTATGACCATGCGATACCGGAGGTCGGTGAGGGAGCTGAGATTGGAGATGGGCTTTTATCTGATGACGACATGCTAGGGATTAGGTGGTGGAGACGATGCCGAGTGAAAACATTTTTGCAGTTTTGTACTTAGTTTTTTTTGTTTGTTTTCATCTCTTTCTTGGGGGCCCGCTTTTGGCCTTTTGTAAGGCGTAGTTTTTGCGCATGTACATCTTTTGAATAAAATAGTCACTTTGTCTTTGGTTACATATCTTTTGACCCCCCTTTTTTTTCTTCGGATTTCCCCGCGATGAGTCCCTAATTTTCAATTAGAAACTCGAATGCGGTTTTATTTCGCTTGATTTGAGCGAGATCGGAGTCAGACTTTTCCACTTGAGTGAAGTTAGTTTTGACTTGTAAATTCGAAGTCAATTTTGACTTGTAAATTCATATATTACTTTTGTTTGGCGATGGACAGGGGCCGTAAGGGTGTGAATTCCAGCGAGGTCAAAATCATAACCCGTTGTGAGTTCGAGCGAGGTCAAACTTCACTTTTATCTAGCGATGGTCGGGGGCTATAAGGGTGTGAATTCGAGCAAGGTCAAAATTGTAACCCGTTGTGAGTTTGAGCGAGGCCAAATTTCACTTTCACTTGGCGATGGCCGGGGGCCGTAAGGGTGTGAATTCGAGCGAGGTCGAAATCATAACCCGTTGTGAGTTCGAGCGAAGTTGAACTTCACTTTCACTTGGCGATGGCCGAGAGGCGTAAGGGTGTGAATTCGAGCGAGGTCAAAATCATAACCCGTTGTGAGTTCAAGCGAGGTCGAATTTCACTTTAACTTGGCGATGGCCGGGCCCCAGTCAGGGTGTGAATTCGAGTGAGGTTGAAATCATAACCCGTTGTGAGTTCGAGCGAGGTAGAACTTTACTTTCACTTGGCGATGGTCGGGGGCCGTAAGGGTGTGAATTTGAGTGAGGACGAACTTCACTTTCACTTGGCGATGGCCAGGGGCCGTAAGAGTGTGAATTCGAGCGAGGTTGAAATCGTAACCCATTGTGAGTTCGAGCGAGGTCGAACTTCACTTTCACGTGGCTATGAGATTTGTTTGTTTCATTACTTATACTGGAGAACACTACTCATTGCTACATTATTTATACGTGGGTCAGGGTGAGTCCCGGTTTGTTTAATTTTGCTTTCATTAGAGTGTTGTGCGTCGTTGCATAGCTTGTATGCGTCGGTGGAGTCTCATTTTATCTAGTCCCTTCATTGCCCGGCTTGGAGAGGTTGTTGACCGGACATGCAATGAACTTATCACTTGGGCTACCGGGCACCTTGGGGCTCCATCAATTCAAACGACATTCAGTCGTGACTCGTAATATTTAGTTGGCTGAATTGGCGTAGGATTGTCATGGCGAACATACGTGTACGCTTTTTGAGTTCATGTTCTTCCTTTGTTGGAGAGATTATACGTTCCATGAACTTATTCCTCAGTCCCAGGTTTTGGAGATTATTTTCTTAATGATGTTGGTCTGTCCTGAGTCGTTTGTCATTTGTAATATGGTTCGGCGCAGAGGGTTTTGATCGTTCATTTTCCACGATATAATGCGGTTTAGAACGTTTTCCTGGTGTTTTCGGTGGTGTTTGTTCCTTGTCCGCGAACTTGTGAGAATAATATAGAGAAAATATAACACGTTAAACCCAAATAAAATTGCCTGTTACCTTGGTCTGTCGGTGAGAGAGGGAAGGGCGCTGCAGGGCTACTTGCTCCGTCTTGCATTCGAATGGCGGTTTCAGATTTGGCAGCCCTGTGTTTGGCCTCATAGTTAGTCGCATCTAGGCTTCTCGTGGGCTGAGCTTCCCTTGCCCGTCAGAATCTCGAGCTCTGGTCCCAATCTGATCCCATCCGATGCGCGCAAAGAAGAAGGGAAAAATGTCATACTATTATTCCGTACATAAATCACATAGCGCATATGAGTATAAAAATAAGGCAAGATACACAGGTTATTCCAAAGAATCACACAGTAGGATATCGTCCCTTCCTAGGAGGTGGAAATACAGATTGACGCGTAGCGTGTATACGGCAGTTGAATCGTGGTCGCGCTAAGTGCGTTGCGACCGTGATCTTATTTTGAACATGCATATGACGTGCCAAGCCCATCGCTACCGACAAGGCATGGGTTTTGTATAGATATTGGACATAATTTCATTTTCATGCAAAGATCTGATCGTGATTGGTTTGGTTATTTCAAAAGCTTGCCTGCAATTTTCTCAAGTTGGTATTTACATAGAGGGTGGGGCGATGGCCACCGGGAAGCGAAACTCTGGATGGCTTTGGATCTAGAGGAAACTAGAATTTTGGCTAAGAAGTCCCCACAGATGGCGCCAAATCGTTTGACAAAAAAGAGTTAAGCTTTTTGTTAAACTAATTAATGAGAAAATGGAGGGTGAATCCTAGCCAAGGATAATTAACTCTAGATCAAAGCATGTTAAATACGAAAACAGAAATGCAGTCGAGTTTATAACCTTTGTGAGAATATAAAAGACATCAAACGTAAATGACATGCTTACATTCTTGAGATACTATTCCGTAATGTAAGAACAAAGAAAGAATAGAAAGAATGCCGTTGGCGGCTACAAGATCTATATTGATTTGACAATGATGATTACAAAGATCTGTAACCAAGATCTATACCTTCGCTCGTTTTCCCTCCGAGATCCTCTTTGCTTCTTCTGTCCCTTTTTTTAGGCGGGAGCCCCTTTCTCTCTCTCTCTCTCTCTCTCTCTCTATATATATATATATATATATATATATATATATATATATATATATATATATACATACCCAAATCCTTTTTGTCCAACGTTCCTTAGCCATAATACCCAAATCCGTTGATTGTACTTTATGTCGCTCCCCTTAAGTATCGCGGCGGCATATAAATTGCCGCACAAGCTTTCTGATGGTTCGATCTTGGCAGCGGCTGAGATACTCGCTGTTATTATGCCTTGTTGATACGACCACGGATTAGTCGACCTCTTGCCATTCCTCTTAGCGCTAATCTGCGTATGGTCAGATTTTGACCCATACAATGATAAAGAATACTAAAGAGTAATAAAGCCTAACAAAGGCCAGAGGAATCTTGGGGTCTTTGTAACATTTATATAATGGTTATATCTTGAACTTCCTCTTATCCGACCACATGTTTATATCCTGTGTCACCATACTGATGTCGCTTCTTAATTTACCCAATTTTTGAGATCGATTAAGTTTTGATGCTTTAGAAGTAGTATATGAGTAAAAAACGGAATCATATCTTTTTGAAAAAGTTTATAAAAATTTTAAGAAAGAAAAAATGACATTACCGTGAGAAACGCATTTTTTCTTAGTGACTATAGTGCACCTCACACAACAAATTAGGACCCATAGCGTCATTCACAAAAGTTAGAAAGATTTGCTATTTTAACCCTTCTTTTCCTTGATAGCAAATTCCCTAAAACACCTTCCCACAAAATAGTCACACATAGAGCCCCATCTCCGCCTCCGGCCACACTCATTAATCTCCGAGCCGCCTTTAGGGTTCCGAATCGCCGGAAAATCCGATTTTGCGACGAAACTATATAGGTGATTGAGGGTAATTGGATGATAATATAAAGATGCCACCAAAGCAATCGAAAGCGGATTTGGCGAAGAAGCAGAAGGTAGTGGAAGACAAGACATTCGGTCTGAAAAATAAGAATAAGTCCAAAAATGTCCAGAAATATGTTCAGTCCCTGAAGCAAAATGCTGTGCCTAAACCTGACCCTAAGAAACTTGATGCCAAGGTAGTACGCTAATTTGAGTTATTACTATTTTGTTTGCGTTTTTTCCCGATAGATATACACTATTCATATAGCTGTCCTCGCCTAGATTTTTGAGGCGTAAATGTTGTATTATTTTGTTGTCTGAATTATTGTTGTCTTATGAAAGGTAGAGAGGACTGATATAGCTGACCCGACTAATTTGGAATTGACACATAGTTGTATTTTATTCTTGTTTGATCTTTTTCGAACTGAATTAGAGCTGGTGGATACAAAGGATTCATATATCCTACCCTAATTAGGACAAGAGGGGTTGCTCTGATGGAAAACAACCTCCACTTCCAACCAACAGGTTGTGAGTTCGAGTCTCCCAAGAGCAAGGTGGGAAGTTCTTGGAGGGAAGAATGCCGATGGTCTATTTGGGAACAACCTCTCTACCCAAGGGGTAGGGGTAAGGTCTGCGTACACATTACCCTCCCCAGATCCCGCTAAGTGGGATTATACTGGTTTGTTGTTGTAATTAGCTTGGTTGTGAGATGTAGTAGTATTTTCAATTAACAGTGGTGTCTGGCCTAGCTTGCTGGCACCTCAACCAAGCTAATAGCCTGTTTGGCCAAGTTTAAAAAATAAGCTTATTTTGAGAAGTATTTTTTCTCAAAAATGTTTTTCGTAAAAGTACTTGGCGAGAAGCAATTTGTGTTTCCTTAATTAATTTGAAAAGCACTTCTTAGCAACAATTAGTGTTTGACCTAGCTTTAAAAAGTGCTTCTAAGTGTATTTTTCTCAAAAGTATTTTAAAAAAAAATGCTTTTGGAGAGAAGCTATTTTTTTTGGCTTTCCAAAACTGCTTCAGCTTCTACTCAAAAATGCTTTTTTCTTCTTTTTTCTAAAAGCTTGGCCAAACATTTCAAGTTTGGAAAAAAGTAATACTTTTTTTTTGGAAAACACTGCTTTTGGCTTTGGAGAAGCTTGGCCAAATATGCTATAACTCTGACCACCAATGCCTGAGCATATGGGAAGAAATCAGTTGTGTTTTTTTGCCTCCTCTCGGATTTGAACCCTAGACCTCATGGTTCTCTTTTCACTTCATTGACCACATGGCCACACCCGTTGGTGCTTGAGACGTGGTTGTTGTAGTATTTTTATTTTTATTTTTAAGCCCAAATAAGGCAGGTTGAATACAGACCTCTATATAGCCGACTCCAACTAACTTGGATTTGACTACATAGTTGTTGCATTTTTTGTTTGTGCCGTTTCAAGACCAAATAGATTGAATGAAGTGAATCACATAGCTGGCCGCCTGACCCCAATTATTATGTGATTGTTTGTAGTTTCTGTAGTATTATTTTTGTGTGATCTTTTGCTTAAATGTTGACAAGTAAGCTCAATTTTGTCACAGAAAAAGAAGGAAGAAGAGAAAGCCAAAGAGAGAGAGCTGAACGAATTGTTCAAAGTCGCTATTAGCCAGCCTAAAGTGCCTCTTGGTATTATTCATGTTCTTCTTTTGACTGATTTCTGGCATCAATATTTTTTTGTTGTTGGTGCATAGTAGTCTCAATATTAAAGAGTTACGGTGGCTTTGTTTGATCGAAACAATTGGAAATGTAGTGTAGGAAGACTTTGTAGCAATTATCTGCTCTTTCCTACATCAAATTGGGTCTGTCGAAGGCTGAATTATAAACTCGACTTTTTGCCAGTTTTTATAAAGCTGATAAACGTTGTAACTTTATTATGGCAATTCCGAATATAGCTTAATATCAACCTGTCAATTTATTTCAAGAGAAACTTTTTATCGTTCGTACTTGATTATCATTGTCTCTTATCAGTAGTAGTTTGTTTTGTTTCACTCGTTTCTTGCTTAAAGGGTTGATCTTGTTTCAAATTTTCATATGAAATGCTGCTGCAAAAATTATCATATTTCAAGAACGTTGGGAATTTGTGTTCAGGTGTTGATCCAAAATCAATCTTATGTGAGTTCTTTAAGGCGGGGCAATGTGCTAAGGGTTTCAAGTGCAAGTTCTCTCACGATCTGAATGTTCAGCGAAAAGGAGAGAAGATTGATGTTTTCAGTGATAAGCGTGATGAAGGTGGTCAAACAACACCTTAACATACATTTTGCATATACTTTTCTGTTTCTGTGTAATAATCTGTATTATGGTTTTGGTGTTTATTAACTGGCATTTCTTATCTAAAACGTAGATGGAAAGGAAACAATGGAGGATTGGGATCAAGAGACATTGGAGAAGGTTGTGGCATCAAAAAGTCAGGAGTATAACAAGAACAAACCAACTGACATTGTAAGTGTTATCCTTTCCAGAATATACCTTGAACTGCTTTGGTCCAAACTTGAAAGTCATATTCCGGGGATGACTTGAATTTGTTGATCGGACTCTTTGAATCATTTGATATCCGCTTACCAATATAGCAGTGATTTTCAGGATAAAATTCATTGCATATGATCTCTAAATGGTTACTTTCTTACCTCATTTACTTTCCACCGATACTTACTATTGTGAGGAAACTTTGGTTAATGGTATATTTGTACAAATTGAAATCCTTATGTGGTCAAGTATTTATCTTCCAGGAGACACAAGAGACCATCATTGCATAGTGTTTTAGACGTCAGACGAGTATGCAATAACTTGGTAACTAGTCATAGAACTTACAGAATCTGCATACATTGCACCTAATGTCCTTTCTTGATGATTTTTATCTCAATTAAATTGCCGAATTCTGTAAAGTAAATGGGTGAAAGATATGGGAAAAAGTAGTTTTTTTGTTGTTGTTGATAAAGTACTAAGTTTATTAATATGTGGGCAAACAGAAGTAGCTAATAATGAGGAATCAGTGTGCTCATAGACTCAGGAAGTAACATACTGAAGAAAGGCTCTCTCAGAGATATTTTCAATGAAGAAAGGTTCTTCCACACTTTTGCATTACCAGGCATTTTGTTGTTGGATTTGATGCTCTCTGCTACATGTTGTATGACTTTTCAGAGGCTTCCTAGAAGTTGGTTTGCTACAACCTGCAGAAAGCAACTGCGAATTTATTGTGATCATCATACTATGCCTGGCGACAAGAACAAACTAATCCATTGAAATGGAACAAAGCTTACAAACTAGATATGGCTATTTTGATATCCTACTATCATCCACAAAACAGAAAAATATTCTCACTAAAGCAATAGAAACTACAATTTTTCATAATTTAGTAATACGAAGGAGAAATGGTAAACCACAGAGTAGATCTTTTAGTACTGCTCTTTTTAAATGAAATATTCTTTTCTGTTGATCCCAAAAGATAGAACTATTTACCATTTCACGAACTGTACTATCCTTTGCTCAGAAGCATTTACATGTTTAGGAAAGAGAAGACAGAAGATTGCAATCAGATTCAGTGACAGCTGAAAACAGAGCTTGTCATATTCACCAAAAATTGGAATCCCCTTAATTTTGTTGAGCTAATCCATGATATTCTGGTTGATATTGAGGTTTGGTTGAGTGATTCCATGGTTCCTAGTGATTGTGTATCGTAATCTCAAGAATATGGATGGCAAAATGTTATGTACCTAGCCGTGTTGTCAAAGGCTCATTTAAGGCGCGCTTAAGCCCTGCAGCTCAAAAAAGCTCAAGGAGGGTGCTTCGCCTCGCTTTAGTTGCGCTTCAGTGTAAGGCAAGGCACTAAGGCGTGCGCCTCATTGCCCATGCTTTCTCTCTTGAATCAAGCAGCACTAAAAAACAACTATAATCAGAAATAAGTGTATTAGCTGCTGAGGGAAACATTATCAATGAATTTGTTACTTTGTTCTTGAAATACATACTATAAATTTTTATTTATTTCCTTCATTGCGCGTTTTTTATCTAAAGCCAACACTTTAAGTGCGCTTTGCGCTTAAAGCCCAGATAGACCTAGAGCGTTTTTTAGAACTTTTCGCCTTTGACAACACTGGTACCTAGAAATCAGGACAGATAAAGAGTACTGGAGGAAATGATGCGAGGTGAATATAAACTTGTGTATCTCTTGGATAAGAGTTATGATAGATAGACTTTTAAAAGTTCGTGGTTAGTTGTCATGCTCTGGCCAATAGGATGACCTTAAAAGCCCCCAGGGCTGTGGTTTAATGGTAAGGACGCGCCGCAGAAGGTGTGGATTGAGCGTGCGTCACGGGTTTGGACCTTGCCGTTGACACAAAGCCTAAGTGGGAGCAGGGGAGATTGACAGGTCCATGCTCCCCAGAGTTTTGAGCATGTGAAAATAGGATGACCTAGATAGTTTGGTCGTGCAGAATGCATGCAATATCATTTAAGTATTTGTGGACATTGAGAGTTGGGAAAGAAATGTTCTGTCATAATTTTTTTGATTTTTCATTGCATGGAACATGGGACAATGATATGTAGTCCTTTGGTTTGAGGTAGTAACTATGACCATATTCCCTCATTTTGAGGTGTATTTTACGCTTTCATTTTAGTTTGTCACTTGAAAAAGTCGTATTGTAGCAACAAATTTACTACTCTATTCCAGTTTCTTCAGCACACTTTCCTCTTTAGTCCATGCCAAAATAATAAAATAAAATAAAGATTGCTACCTTTTGTATCCAGAAACTATTTTATCTTTACATGCTCATTTTCTGCTTACTGTTATCTCCGCTGGATAGGAAAGGAGGGGTTCTTTTGGTGTTTTATGGCATTTATGCATATTTAGCTTATGTGTCTAAAGTTTTAACTTTTTCCTTAAATCCGCTTCCAGCTAAATAACTGTCAGACAAATTGGAACGGAGGGAGTATTTGTTTCAGAATTCAAACTTTAGATTTGGCTTATATGCAGGTATGTAAATACTTTTTGGAAGCTGTGGAGAAAAAGCAGTATGGTTGGTTTTGGGTCTGTCCAAATGGTAGTAAAGAATGCCATTACAGGCATGCGCTTCCTCCTGGATACATTCTAAAGTCACAAATGAAAGCTTTGTTACAAGAGGAAGCTGACAAGATGCCTATTGAAGAAGAAATTGATGAACAGGTGACCGTACTATCTTAGTATTCATATTGCCAACTACCGACAGCCATTAAATTTTTTATAAACATGTTCATTAATGGAACTGCTTTACATGTTTTCTGCTCTGCCTGCAGCGTGCAAAATTGACTGCTTCAACTCCTTTGACCACTGAGTTGTTTATGGAATGGAAAAAGAAGAAGATGGAAGAAAAAGAGGCCAGTTTGGCTAAGCAGAGGGCAGATAGAGCTAAGAATGATCGCATGAGGTATCATTCTTTTCACTCCTTTTCCTCTTTAGTTAATAATATGTGGTCATCAGCTGGGAAAAGCTCTTTGGTGGATGCTTATACTAATTGGCAAATCTTATGCTCTCTTACTTGCAGTGGTCGTGAGCTGTTCATGTCGGACGCTAGCTGGTTTGTGGATGATGTTGGGGCCTATGACAAGTATGAACGGGAAGAAGAGTCTGGTGAACCCCCGAAGGTGAATATGTTATGATCAATTTTTTTTTTCCACTTTGTATATCCTTTGTTGGACTGTGTTGAGCATTCAAGATTTTTCGTTGTCCACTGGTGACTGTCATAGATCTACTCATCTATAGTACTGCATAACCTAGGATAGGTAAAATGTCTGGGATTGAGCAATTACCCTCTGTGTGTAGGGGTAAGAGAGCATAAAAAACAGCAATGTATAATGATCTGTTGACTTTTAGCAATAATTCACATTGTTAGATTAAACAGTGTCCATTTGATCAATGTTTTAATTTGATTGAGATGCTTCTGGAGTCTTCATCATGATGAATTTTTCATTCATTTCTTAATCTAACTCGAGAGGAAGTCTTAGTCAGATTCACTTTTTGATCGATAAGCCAGTCAGATTCACTTACTAGTACTGTTTCTTCACATGCTTTTTTTGGAATCCTCTCTGATTTTGTCACTATTGGGGTTTAGATTTATGAGGTTGATGTACTTCACCCTTTTTGTTGAAATTTTGAAAATTATGCTTATATAGTACCAGGGCGAGATATTCAGAGTTAAATATTTTCAGCTAAGTGATAGGTTGTACTAGGCAAAGATTAGGGGTCTTGCATCAAAATTTGTTCCCTCTACTTTCACCTGCCTTGGTAGATTGTATGCAGATTCGATAGAACTAGCAGATGACAAATCTTCTAAAATATGCAGAATGAAAGACTAAAGCAGCATCTATTTGAAAGCATTTACTTAACCACAGATCTTATTGATCATTAAAGGAGGTAAGTGTTGCTTCGGAGGGCCAAAGGATGGTGTTTGTAATCTAGCCATGACTTAGGAAAGTTGACAGAAAAGTGTGCATTCATGTGGTGGTGGTTGGTCTATGGCGGTATAAGCATTATTAGAAAGAGATTTGAAAATCCAAGTGTGTGTAATAGTTGCAGTGTTTTTCCGTTATGAATCGACAGTTAAACAAAACTATGCCTATCAACCAATGATCCCCTGGTTTGGACATTTGATGAGCATGATACTGATGCCATGTGTTTTCGCTTGCTTATCAAAAAGAAAAAAAATTACTGTTGCCATGTGCATTTCTTGTGTTGTGCTGCTAGTTTGTACGCTAAAGCGTCTGCATGTCATTTTCTAAATAGATTACATTTCCTTTACAGGAGAACAAGGAATCTGCTAGAGATGAGGCAAGCTCCTCAATGTCAGCCCGGGATATTCATGATGGTGGTGAGGCTTCTCATAACAACGAAGTTAATGACAATTATGATGATGATGATGACGACGACGACGATGACGATGACCTGGATGTGGACGAGTTAAATGAACTGGAAGCTAGCCTTTCAAAAACATCGTTACAAATCAATGAACCTGGTAGTCACGCTTGATCCTTGTGCTCAAATTTATGCACGCGATCTACTTTTTGGTGCATGCTCTTTCATGTCTACGTGATTCAGAATTATTATAGCATGCAAATGGAATGAAATGAAATGGAAGCATAGCATATCCGTGTCGTGATGCCCCTAATAATAGTTTGCTATTTTATTAGGCTTTTTACCCTCAGTTCAATGAGTTGTGACTGTTGCTTCTGGAATTTTGTGATGAATTGAACTTTTCTAGTCGTTTTGCCAGCCACAGAGAGAGCTATCATTTGTATTTTATTGCTCTAGCTACTACTGCTACTACTATGCTTTGAAGCATGGGGTGGCCTTCTCCTCCCCTCAATAAATTACAGATTCTTTGAGGGCCATTATGTCATCTGTTGAGGTTTGTTGACAATTTTATAAGTGTTATGCTCAATGTCATCTGCAAACATGTTCCAGGAAGTAATCAGAGTTACGTGTTTGTTTTCACAGAACTGATAGAGAACTATGACCGTGCCTTCGCTTTCCTCTTTTTCCTTTCCGGCTCTTTATACCTAGGTGCTTTAATCACGTGTATATTTCAGTCACGTTTTCCATGATTCTCAGTTCCAGAGGTCGCCGCGATCAGTAGCAGCGTTACTTCCTCTTGCACCCGGTCTAGTATCTCTTCAGTTCTGAAATGACTACATTTTTAGCCTATAGGCTGTGTTTTAAAGGTTTGCTTTAGCATAGAGCATTGATTGGTTGGGTTACTTGCTGGTTTACCAGTTACCACCTTATGGCTGAAGATAAACTATGTCAATGTCGTGCCTTTGCAGACAGGCCATAACTAGACACTATGGGGTGGTTTGGTTCGCGGACAGAATTATCTTGGGATTATAATCCTGGGATTAATAAACCCTTGGGTTATTTAGTGCTACTACTTTGTTGGTTCGTTGGATTAAAAATGAGGTATATTATATATAATCTAAACATGTGTTTGGTTAAACTTGGATAAAATTCTATTTCCTATTTTAACCTTGGATATTTCATGACTTATACAAACTTTATTTTTCTTAATAGAAAAATATTTTCTTATTATACTAAGCTCAAATACTCAACTCCACTAAAAAGCTTTATCAAACCCCAACTAACATAATTGGGCACAATCAAAGACATTAGTTCATACCATCTAAGATGCAAGAAATATATATTTTTGCTGCGCTGTTGCAAAAGAAGTGCACAAACCGAAACTAAAATAGTGTAGAAAACAGAAAAATGCAAAAACTAGGCAGAAATTGTGCAGGCAAATGCAGAAACTATGCAAAAAGAGTGCAGAATCAATGCAGAAATAATGTAGAAACATTGCAGAAAAACGCAGGAATTATACATAAACTGTGCAAAAAGAATGCAGAAAAGTGCAGGAACTATGCAAAAATTATTCAAATACAATGCAAAAAATTACAAAAACTGTGCAAAAACTCCAGCAAAAAGAGTGTAGAAACTGCAGCTAATATCTATCTCGGTTGTATCGTCGGAGAGAAAAGAGTTTGCATAGAAGTGACAAAACAAACGTACTGATGCAGTGAAAAGGGCTTTTGGAGGGGTGATTACGTCTTTACGAAATCTTTATCCAGGGATTATAATCCTTTTATTGTTATTCCACCTCCAATGTGGGATTAGTTTATACCAATATTATTTAATACCAGTAACCAAACATGGAATAAATGTAATCCCAATTTTAATACTGAGATATCCCACTTAATACCTGTAACCAAACGACCCCTATAAGCTTTAATTGATGTAACTTATAATAAATGGTAAGTAACTTACTATAACATGTTAAGTTACAATCTTTACACCATTTGTACGAGTATAGCTTATGGCCAGTTTGGTCAAGCTTCGAAAATCAGCTTATTTTGAAAAATATTTTTTCTCAAAAATACTTTTGGTGAGAAGCAGCTTGTGGTTGACTAATTAATTTAAAACACATTTTTGAGCAGCAATTAATTTTTTGCCAAGCTTTTAAAAAGTGCTTTTAGGTGTATTTTTTCTCAAAAGTACTTCTAGGATTAGAGAAGCTTGGCCAAACAGGCTTAGAAGCTTGGGGAAAAAGGTAGAAAAATAACACTGTATACCCATTGTAAAAATAATAGCTGAAAAATGTATAGAATTTATATATATATATATATATATATATATATATATATATATATATATATATATATATACTATATGTTACATATAAAAATTATACAAATTTTATATACTTTTTCGACTATCAGATGTAAATAATTTCTGGCGCGATCTATTAGCGATAATACCCTAAAAAAAGTGCTTCTTCAGCCAAACATGTATTAAACTATAGAAGCAAAACCTCGAAATCAGTGATTTAACTATGAAGAACGTCAGAGTTAAGTGAATGAAGTTGGAAAAAGGGAGTAATTCTAATTACAAGTACAACTTGGAAGTAATTTTAGTTACAAGTCGGAAATTGCTTTACACTATCCGGTTAAACTGACTTACAACATACTATAACTTTTCATATCAAGTTTAATATAAAAACATGAAAAATAGAGTATAACTTGATATACGTATTAAACTTCACTGATAATATAAAAAAATAATTACGTTATATATAACTTAAACTTGATAAATGGGAGGGCAAGTGTATTAAGCTGTCCTTACAAGTAGTTGTAAGAGAGCCAAACATCACTCGAGGCCGGAAAAATGATAGAGATAACATTGTAGACATATAAAATTTATTGGGTCTAATCCATACAAAATTTGGATTAAATTCAATTGGGTTAAATAATTAATTTGGGCTTTACAAGTTAAATTAGTTCATTTTATTATTTTCGAGCCCAAGGTTCTCTTCATCTTAAGGCCCAGACTCGTATCATGTAATCAAGTGACATGGCATGTCCAGTCAAATCCAAAGCCAACAAGATGATGCCATGTGTTAAATGATGTGGTAGTCCAAGTCAAAAAGTAAGAACCAACCACAGGTCGCTAAATGGCAAAAATGACAAGGGCCGATCAGAATCAAGCAAGAGAGTTCATATGTAGATAGACTGTCCATCCCCTACAACTATAAATAGAGGGGTTACATAACTTTCACAGGACATTCAGAGTTGGAGAAGAACACTCCACAATTGGTGAAGGCATCCACAAACAAAGAGATCGATCATCAAGTGCTTAGTTCTTCAACAAAGGAGGGATCAACGGAGTTCTTACCGGAGATCAACCCCTAATAACAAAGTGCTGCTCGACGTTCTTGGCGATTGAATACATCACAAGGAGGTCTGCACCATCCTACATTCGAGAGAGGCGATTCTCAAGCCCTCGAATCACGGAGAATTTTAGAGAGGATAATCAAGGGATACATAGAATTGTACTCACAAATATTTATCAATAAAATCTCTTTTTTTTCATATTATTTTTGTTGCAGTTTATTTTTTGTACTACGAAAATTTGTTGCGAACAAATTTTGGCACGCCCAGTGGGACCAATTCTGCTCTTCATCTCTCTTTCTTGCAAGTTGAAAACTACAAACTTCAGATCTACTGATACAATGGCCTTCCACAAGTGTGATGTTTCATGCAAAGATGCTACTGTTGTTGCATCCGCTGAGCTCAGTCATGTTGACCCAATCACTCGAAGCAAGTTCAAGGCTAGTGGCTTGGATGGATCCGAATACTTTGCCTCCTTGGAGATGACAAAGAAGATCAGATCTCACATGACGTTCGCAACTGCAATCTCTGGGGGCAACACCCCATTCTCGCTATTTGACAAACTTTCTCAAACAGCCTCAAACCTTGGCTGATTTGAGGATTTGGTGGATTCTTCAGTTTTAACGAAATTCAACGCCTTGATGACTGACGCAACTAACGTGCATGAGAAGTTTGCCATGATGGAACAGACTATAGAGGTCTTGAAGAAATCTGTTGAAGATAAAGACCTTCAAATCGCTCAACTCATGAACAAATTGGAGGCCTATGCACCTGGAGAGTCGAGACATGTCCATCCTCGTTCACCTGTCTTCACCTCCCATAAAATAGTTGTTGAGGAATTATTTGCAAAGTTAAACATTCAAAAGGAAAAGAAATCCACTTCAGTTGCGGAGTTATTTGTCCAACAATTGCAAGAAATGATAACAAACACTATCAGAGCTCAATATGGCGGACAATTGCAAAGTTCGTTGTACTACTCTAAACCTTATACTAAGATGATTGATTGTTTAACCATACCAACTAATTATCAACCACCAAAGCTGCATCAATTTGATGGCAAAGGGAACCCAAGACAACAAATTGCCCACTTTGTCGAGACTTGTAGCAATGCTGGAATGCATGGTGACCTTTTGGTAAAACAATTTGTTCGTTCTCTAAAAGGGAACATATTTGATTGGTATATAGACTTGGAGCCCAAGTCCATTGATAGTTGGGAGCAACTTGAGAAGGAATTCCTCAATTGTTTTTATAGTACCCGAAGAACTGTAAGCATGATAGAGTTGACATGCACCAAGCAAGGGAAGGACGAGCCCGTGGTGGATTACATTAATCGTTGGAGGGCATTAAGTTTGGACTTCAAAGATCGCCTTTCAGAAATATCTGTTGTGGATATGTGAATTCAAGGAATGTACTGGGGCCTTTTGTACATCCTACAAGGGATCAAACCTCGAACTTTGAAGAACTTGCAACACGAGCGCACGACACGGAGTTAAGCACCGCAAGTCATGGAAAGGCATCTCCATTTTATAATCAAAAGGAGTTCAAGAAAAATGTTGCATCAAAGAACCAAACCAAAGAATCAATGGCGGTGAAAGCAACTTCTGTGAAGGTCACTACTAAGCAAAAAGCGAAGAAGGATAAGACCCCGAGTCAATATCCCAAAGAGGAGACGCGTCGTCCCACCTTGAAGGAATTAGAGGCGAAGGTTTATCCATTTCCAGATTCAGGCGTACCCACAATCCTTGATGAACTGCTGGACAAGAAAGTCATCGATCTCCCTGAATAAAAAAGGCCAGAGGAAATTAGCAAAGTTGGCGATCTAAAATACTGCAAGTTTCATCGCGTCATTAGCCACCCTACAGAGAAATGCTTCGTCTTGAAGGAGAAAATCATGGCTCTTGTAAGTGAAGGAAAAATCATCATAGACATGGATGAAACAACAAAAGCAAATCATGCAAGTATCACGCTCAAGGAAAAGAAGTGTTTAAAGTTTCATAACATTTCAAGCACTGCCTTCTTACAATTTGGAAGTTTCGAGCCCGTTGAAGTTGATCTTCCAAGGAAAACTCTTGAAGTTTCACGCCTTCTTACAATTTGGAAGTTTCGAGCCCGTTGAAGTTGATCTTCCAAGGAAAACTCTTGAAGTTTCACTAGATCTAGATAATCACTCCAAAGACAAAGACGATAAGGGTTGAATTCTAATCACTCACAAGAAGCAAAAACATCAGGCAGTTTTGAGGCTACGAATTCCTAATTCAAGAGTGATGATGAGCAATGCAGATAGGCTACAATCACCAAGAAATATCAAATCTTCTACTAGCAAGAAGATTAACAGTGCCTTATCGCCGAAGTTCCGAAAGCCCATCACATTGCATGAATTCTTTCCTGGAAAATTCCTTCATCGAGGTCACGTTGGTGCAACTCATATAGTTTCTAGTACTGATGAGACAACGGAAAGCAACAATGAGCCTGCTCCAATGAAAACATAAGAACATCATGATAACAGAAAAGTTGTCACATGTTATACAACAATTTCATTCACAGATGATGACCTGCTGCTGGGGTCTAAGCCACATAACATACCTTTGTTTGTTGTAGGGTCCATTCGGGAACAACATCTCAATTGCATACTTGTTGATGATGGTTTGGCAGTCAACATCATGCCAAAGATGGCGCTAAAAAAGCTTGAGATCTCTATCGATAAGCTATTTAAAAGTAACCTAACAATCCAAGGTTTCAACCAAGGAGGACAACGAGCCATGGGTATGATCCGCGTAGGATTATCCATTGGTGAGATGAATTCAAACACCCTGATTCACGTCATAGATGCTAAAATATCATACAACTTGTTTCTTGGATATTGTTGGATTCATAAGAATGGGGTGGTATCATCTACTTTGCATCAATGTCTGAAGTACAGAAGAGATAGTAAGATAGTCAAAATTATGCAGACATCAAGACTTTCACTGAGACGGAGTCATACTTTGCAGACGCAAAATTCTACCTAGATTCTTGTGAACTGAAAGTGGAGAAACCATCATTAGATGACGAAGATGATGTCAAGTCAAAAGAGGAAAATGAGGCTCAATGGACTACCACCAAGCTTCCTAAGAAGGGAATGGAAGAAGTCTCCATTAAGATATCATCATCTGAAGGTGACATACAGACAAAGACTGAGGAGCATCTATTTTTTCGCTATGTTCCACGTGAGCATCGAAAGAAAGGGCAACCTTTGCTATAGGAATGTACTCCAAAGAAGAAAATGAGTCACAAAGATATCCAACATTTTAAGGAGCATATGACTGTCCCAGTTGCACAAATCCCATCCGTGACTTGTGAGCATGCTAAATGCTATCTCCAAGCTAATAAAGTAAAAGGGCACTATGATACTAAGGCCTTCATACTATTTGAAAAATCTGGTTATGACTTCTCTAATCCATCACAACTAGGAGAACTCAAAGACGAAGTCACTGGTGAAAAGATACATGGGCTCAATGAGTCCCAAATGAATATGAGAAAGCAAGGGCACTACGTCGCCACTCCAAAGTTTGGGTTGGGGTTCAGTTTGGCAGAGCCTCTTCGAATTTTATCAAAAAGAAGCAAAGAGATAGCTTCATCACAATACACCTCGGTAAAGGATATGAAGGAAGTTAAGAGAAAGAAAATAAAACAATGGGCTTCAGTATTTGATTGCATTGGAGGCTCAACCCCTCAGGTCTCGATTTTTAAAAGGCTAAGTCACAAAGGTGAATGTGTATCTTCCAAACATCTTCCACTACCTCAAAGACCTCTGTCTTTTGTCGCCCGGGGACCACAAGGAAGTCGCCATCTAGAAATATACGCTTGAAATATAAGGAGCAAGTCCATGAGGAGCGGGATCATTTTAAAGTTGTTGCTGACAAAGAAATCTGTAGTGCTTTCCCATCACGTATGAAGAGGAAGTCTATTTTATCAATATCCACAGATGATCCGCTGAAGGTGCAAAAGAGAACCATTGTTTACACTTGCCAGCCTCGTAAAGAAGCAAATAAAAAGAAAGAAGCCATGCCGCCCATCCAAGGAAGTCAAAGAGAAAAGTCAGACTTTGTGGAAACATCCTATCACATAACTGTGGAAGATAGCCCATGCCTTAACGTTGATGATAAAGTACATGAGGCTCCCCTCAACTAGAAGATGGCGGCCAATCAACTGTGGATGAGCTTAAGGAACTCAATTTAGGTACCCTGAAAGATCCACACCTCACCTTCATTAGTGCGTTTCTTACGCCTCAAGAGGAGGAGGAATACTCCAAGTTGTTGACTGAGGAAAAAGATGTCTTTACTTGGTCGTATAAAGAAATGCCTGATCTTAGTCCTAAGGTAGTTGTTCATCATTTAGGGATCAAAAATGGAGCACGCCATGTGAAGTAGTCACAACGCATGTTTCGACCCGAGCTTGTATCACAAATTAAAGTCGAAGTTAACAAGCTCATCGAGGCAGGATTTATTTGAGAGGTGAAGTACCCATCGTGGATATCGAATATTGTACATGTCAAGAAGAAGAATGGTCAAATACGTGTTTGTGTTGACTTTCGAGACCTAAACAAGGCATGTCCAAAAGATGACTTCCCGCTAACAATTATTGAACTCATGGTTGATGTTACAACAGAGCATGAAGCTATGTCATTCATGGATGGGTCCTCCAGAAACAATCAAATCAGAATGTCACCAAAAGATGAAGAGTGTACTGCTTTTCGAATTCCAAAAGGGATATAGTGCTATAAAGTAATGCCCTTCGGTCTAAAGAATGCTGGTGCCACCTATCAATGCGCGATGCAAAACATCTTTGATGACATGCTTAATAAGAGGGTTGAATGCTACGTTGATGACTTGGTGGTGAAGATGAAGAGTAGGCGTTACCACCTTGAAGACCTTCGAATTGCTTTTGAAAGGTTAAGAAAATTCGACCTGAAGATGAATCCACTCAAGTGTGCATTTGGAGTTACCTTAGGAAAGTTTCTTGGCTTCATTGTGCGTCATCATTAAATTAAAGTTGATAATGCAAAGATTGATGCCATTCAGAAAATGCCCAAGCCAAAGAACTTGAGAGAGCTTCAAAGTTTCCAAGGAAACTTAGCATTCATCCGGAGGTTCATCTCTAATCTAGCCGGACGGTGTCAACCCTTCAATCATCTATTGAGGAAGGATATCCCTTTTCATTGGGATCAGTCAAGTCGAAATGCTTTTGAAAGCATAAAAAAATACTTGTTGAATCCACCTGTGTTAGGGGTGCCAATGCTTGGGAAGCCAGTGATATTCTACATCACGGCACAGGAACATTCACTTGGAGCACTACTTGCTCAAGAAAATAAGGAAGGAAAGGAACAAGCCATGTACTACCTTAGCTGAACTCTGATAGGAGTTGAGATAAACTATACGCTTGTTGAGAAAATATGCTTAGCATTACTTTATGCGATAAAGAAGCTAAGCTATTATTTTGAAGCATACACCATCAAACTCATCTCTCGAGCAGATCCCGAGAAGATCGTGATGACTCGACATATTCTTTCTGGACACCTAGCAAGATGGTCCATATTGTTTAACTAATATAAGATCACATACATATCTCAAAAAGTTGTGAAAGGACATGCACTAGCCAATTTTCTGGCTGATCACCCTCTTCCGGCTGAAAGGGAGCTTTCAGATGAGTTTCCAAATGAAGACGTTTTGTTCATCGAAGAGTTTCCACCATGGAAAATGTTCTTTTACGGATCTGCACGTCGTAACAGTGCGGGGCAGATGTTGTGTTGATCTCTCCAAAAAGACAAGTCTTGCCATTCTCCTTTGTTTTAGGTGAAACATGCTCCAACAATGCTGCAGAGTACCAAGCTTTGATCGTCGTTCTCGAAATGGAATTAGAAATGGAGATTCTATAGTTGGAGATCTATGGCGACTCTAAGCTAATCATCAACCAACTTTTAGGGAGTTACGAGGTAAAGAAGGAAGATCTATTGCCATACCATCAATAAGCTTCTGGTTTACTTGAAAAATTCAATCAAGTTTTCTTAAACCACGTCCCAAGAGAAGAAAATTGCAAGGCTGATGCTTTGGCCAACTTGGCCACGACGATGGCACTTGGGGAGAATGAGTCAACAAATGTATATGTGTGTCATCGATGGGTTATTCCTAGACTTCTGGATCTTCAAATCAACGAAAGCCATCATATGTCTGTTTGAGTGATTGAAGAAGAAGATTGGAGGCAACCATTGATAGAATACCTTGAACACGGAAAGTTACCTGAGGATCTGCGACAAAGAACAGACATCAAGCGAAGGGCACCACGATTCATCTTCTACAAGGGGACATTATTTTTCTGCTCCTTTTAAGGACTATTCTTGCAATGTCTTGACAAAGAAGAAGCCCGCCAATCGATGGAGGAAGCACATTCTGGCTCATGTGGAGCATACCAATCGGGTCCAAAGCTCCATTTCCCCATCAAGAGGATGGGCTACTATTGGACGACAATGGTGAAGGAT
This sequence comes from Nicotiana glauca, assembly GCA_026770625.1. Classification (NCBI taxonomy): domain Eukaryota; kingdom Viridiplantae; phylum Streptophyta; class Magnoliopsida; order Solanales; family Solanaceae; genus Nicotiana; species Nicotiana glauca. Next base: position 61,315 of record MU690225.1, read on the forward strand.
TGCAGGGATCATGCCAAAAGATGCCAAGCGTGTCAATTTTGTGCAACGTACAACCACCAACCTCCAGAGCCTCTTCATCCAACTTTAGCTTCATGGCCTTTTGATGCATGGAGACTTGACGTTGTTGGATCGCTTCCAAAGTCATCAAAGGGACATATTTACATATTGGCCGCTACAAACTACTTCTCTAGATGGGTCGAAGCTGCTCCACTCATGGAGGTGAAAAAGTAGACTGTTGTCAATTTTATCAAGTCATATATAATTTTTAGGTACGGCATACCAAGATACATAATCACCGATAATGGAACGCCATTTGACAACAAGCTCGTGAAGAGTCTGGGCGAGAAGTTCGGCTTCAAGCAATATAAGTCTTTAATGTATAATACACCTGCCAACGGCTTTGCTGAAGCTTTTAACAAGATGCTTGGCAATCTTTTGAAGAAAATTGTTGCAAATAACAAGAGGGACTGGCATGAGAAAATTGGTGAATCTTTGTAGGCATACCGGACAACCTTAGAACTGCTACACAAGCAACTCCTTACTTTTTGGAATATGGCATGGAAGTAGTCCTTCCGTTGGAGCAACAAATTCCATCATTGCGGATCGCAATCCAAGAAGGACTCACGTCTGAAAAGAATGATCAACTTTTCCTAGCAGAGCTAGAGGCACTGGATGAGAAAATATTGGAAGCGCAACAAAAATTGGAGTGCTATCAAGCTCGACTAGCTAGAGCCTTCAACAAGAAAGTACGACCACGATCATTCCAAGTGGGAGACTTAGTCCTAGCCGTTCGACAACCCATAATCCTCTACAAACGCATAGGTGACAAGTTTACCTCAAAATGGGATGGGCCATATGTTGTGAAGGAAGCCTATTCAAGCGACGCATACAAAATTGTCGATAATGATGGTCTCAGAGTTGGTCTGATCAACGGAAAATTTCTGAAGCAGTACTTCCCATGAAAGTCACATATGCTCCTTGACGCACGAGCCTAAACTGCAAGTCACGATGCTCCTTGACGCACGAGCCTAAACTGCACGTCATGACGTTTCTCGACCGTACGAGCCTAAACTGCAAGTTATGACGCTCCTTGATGTGTGAGCCTAAACTACATGTAGCTACACTCCTGGCCCGCATGAGTCTAAACTGTGTACGACCCAAAAAAATAGTCTGCTAGGTTGAAAACCTCGAAAGATGCGGCCTAGGCAAACAAAAAAAAGTCAGCTAGGTTGAGAACCTCGCGAGAGGCGGCCTAGGCAAAAATTAGGACATAAAAAAAAATCTTACCCCTATGAACTAAGTTATGACTTTATCTTCTTCACGGAGGTACGTAGGCAACTTAGAGTTTTATTCTAAGTTCAATCGCATGAGTTTTAAAAAAATAAAAGTTTGGCGTCATCGGATCATTACATTAATTCTTACAAGTGTAGAGACACATATCTATGAGGAAAATAGACGATTTGTGTTGAAGTATAAAAGATGTTTTATTGCTTTAATAGTACAAAGTTGATACATCCAAAAATGTAGAGACAAAAGGAACTAGACATTTTTCTATACAAAAGCCTAAATCATGAAGATGATCGTAAACTAGCTTTGTTGCTGACGCGTCTAAATGCTTTTCCAAGTCTTTATGACGTCTCCACATTTGATTACATCATCAAATATTGGTTGAAGGTACCAATCACCATGGGAGATGCCATTGATGAACTTCAAGACTATCAACAAATCAAGTACAACAGTTGGTAAAGGGGTGGCTCCACATCTTGTATGACACCTCAGTCTGATATCTCGGCCCTTTAAGCTCATTTGCAAGTCTGCAAAAGAAAACACAGAGATAAGATTTCTGAAGCATGATATTCAAAATTACTACATCCAATATTTTAAAGTCAATTTCAAGAAAAGAAAAAAAAAATTTGCAGGATAACTCATAGAGCATAGAGGTGGAAAGCAAGCTCAACAAACGATGGGATCAAATTTGGAAAACTACTGCATTCCATTTGGAAGACGTTCAGCTCCTGATATTTTACATGTTATAAATTTGGATGTCTAGTTTGCAATAACACAAACCGTTTGCAATTTGGAGGCCCTTAGCTCAAGATACGATTTTCTTTCCCCGGAACTACACAAATCTGAAAGTTACTGCAGCTAGGTGGAGTTTGAGAATTTTTTGTTTTCAACTCGAAAAGGTTTCGGCCATGAAATTCATATGTGTTGCATATCTATCGGTTTAATTTTTAACAACACAAACGGATTGCAATTTGGAGTCTCCTAGATCAAGATACTATTTCTTTCGCCGGAACTACACGAATCTGAAAGTTACTGCAACTAGGTGGAATTTGAGAATTTTGTTTTTCCAGCTCGAAAGAAGTTATGTCGTTAAATTCATATTTGTTTCATATCTATGAGTTTACTTTCTAACAGCGCAAACAGATTACAATTTGGAGTCTCCTATCTCGCGATATGAATTTTTCAACAAGAGTGCGGAAAGCTGGATTGCAAGTATGGCAGACATTAGAGCAACTTCAAAATATTATTGCAGCCATTATGAGGGGGATCCTGCTATGAAATTTTCAGTTGTGATGGGTGTCAGAGATTTATTTCCAATGGCACAAACGGATAGTGATTCGAACACTCCTAGCTCGAGACATCAATCTTTTGGCGAGATTGTACAATTCCGTAAAGTTAAAATGCTGGACACGCTTATTAGTTCAAAAAATTATTGCAACTAATCCTCAAAGAATCTGGTGCTGAATTTTTTATATGTTCTAGCCCCTCGTGTTATGATTCTTTATAAAGAAGCGTCTTGTGATTTTATTGCTCCTGCATCGAGAAATAAATATTTTTACAGAGACGCGCTAAGGGTTTGCTCGTCGAAGTTGGAAAGACCTACTCCAGTTGTCTTTTTCGTCAACCTGCAATGATTCGATGTGGTATATATTGGCTCGCCAATGATGAAATATTTTCTCTACAAGCCTCCAAGAGTAGGAATTTTGTCTCCATGGTTGAAGGGACACTTCATATGTCTCTCGCCAGGCCGCAACAAAGAGACACGTGTTCTGCTACAAATCGTATTGGCATCTCGTGCATCTCCTTAGGGATATCAAAGACCATCGGTACTCTCGCAAAACCCTGCAAAAGAAAAATATTTAGAGATCCTTGATGCCAACAACACGAAGTTTTTCTAGATACGGTGCCAATAGCACAACGATTCAGCACCATGGCGCTTCAGTTTGACATAAAAAAAGACATCGGAAGCAGCACAACAGTCTAGTTCAGCATGGCAAGTATTGGTGCCCATGGCACGAAGCTTTAACTTGCAGCAAAAAAATTTGGTCTTGAACAACGATCTCCATTGCTCCAAGTTTGAAAATTTGGCTTCTCATGCCGGTGGAGTCCTTCAATATGGATTAATTTTGAATAAAAGAGCAATGCAGGAAGCACAACTACGTCCCCAAGTTATTGCATGACGCGCGCTTAGTTGCTTCTAGTTCTCTTTTCTACCTGTTTAAATTGAATGATCTGCTATATAAGAAAAAAAAGGAGAGAGAGAGAAAGTCATGATTCAAGAAAAAATTAAGGAGATAAAAAAAAAGGAATGAAAAAAAAGGCGAGTGCAAGCAGTTCGTGAAAGTAAGTGGAGATGGAAGAAGCTCTAGTATCAGTTTTGGTGCTTCAATCCAGTTAGACAGAGGAGCTTGATATTCAATTGTGATGGAAAACTAATTGGCTTGGTCCTCTTTTTATAGGGATCTAATAAAGTATGAGCTATAAGTGAATAAAACAAGGAGTTAGAATCCTAGAAGGAAAAAAACGCCGCCTTATCCTACAAGGTCAAGAAATATTTTTCCTTGTTTGCTTTTTGTAAAAAAAGGAAAGAGGGCTAACGTGAGACAAATATGGAATGTTTTGTTCAAACCAAGTTACATTACACATGTATGGAATTCACCCATTTATTTTCCTTGTTTGCTCTTGGTGAAAAAGGAAATATGCCTAGCATGAGACAAACATGGAAAGTTGTCTATAATTTGCAAGAATTTTTCAATCACTATAGTTTGTAATTGCTACTTTCAAACCAAATTACATTGCGCGCACGTGTTCGACAACCGAAGCATTGGAAGGTTAATTTTTTCTTGGAGCTTGTATTTAGCACTTCACATAAATGTGCAACTGGATAAAAGTTCGGATTTGACCGATAGAAGTCACCACATGTGCTAAAACAAAAATATTAACGTTCGTTGGTACTTCAAGTCTCGTCATTCCTTTCAGCAAGCCTACACTTCGACAAATCTTGAAGTAGAGGGCATCTATAGACATATAAAATTTATTGGGTATAATCCATATAAAATTTGAATTAAATTCAATTGGGTTAAATAATTAATTTGGGTTTTACACGTTAAATTAGTCCATTTTATTATTTTCGAGCCCAAGGTTCTCTTCATCTTAAGGCCCAGACTCGTACCATGTGTCAAGTGACATGGCATGTCCAGTCAAATCCAAAGCCAACAAGATGATGCCACGTGTTAAATGATGTGGCAGTCCAAGTAAAAGTAAGAACTGCCACAAGTCAAAAAGTAAGAACCAACCACAGGTCGCCAAATGGCAAAAATAACATGGGCCAATCAGAATCAAGCAAGAGAGTTCATAAGTAGCTGGACTGTCCATCCCCTACAACTATAAATAAAGGGGTTACATAACTCTCAGAGGACATTCACATTTGGAGAAAAATACTCCGCAATTGGTGAATACATCCACAAACAGAGAGATCAATCATCAAGTGCTTAGTTCTTCAACAAAGGAGGGATCAACGGAGTTCTTCCCGGAGATCAACCCGTAACAACAAAGTGCTACTCGACGTTCTTGGCGATTAAATACATCACAAGGAGGTATGCATCATCCTACATTCGAGAAAGACACTTCTCAAGCCACCGAATCATGAAGAATTTGAGAGACGAGAATCAAGTGATACATAGAATTATACTCACAAATATTTATCAATAAAATCTTTTTTCTTTATTTTATTTTTGTTGCAGTTTATTTTTCGTACTATGAAAGTTTATTGTGAACAAACATATTGAAGATGAACGAAAGATTGTGGTGGAGTGGTAAGTGCTTCTTTATTCTTAGTCAGAGGTCTTAGGTTTAAGCAGTGACGAAGTCAGAATTTTCACCAGAGGGAGTCAAAATATATAAAAAAGTAAATCTATGAAGAAGTAAAGGGTAGTTAAGATATAGTATATACACATAAAAAATAATTTTTACCTAGCTATACAATGTAAGTTTCCAGTAAATAGGTGTCAATTGACACCCCTTAAATGCATGTGGCGTTGTATGGGTCAAAATTAGGTCTAGTCTAGCGAATGCTGACGGACGAGCTGAGGCAGAGGTCGAAACCAAGCACGGTCCAACGACGAGGAGTCGCTCAAAGGGAGAGACTAGTGCCGACGTCGTGTAGAGAGCAAACAGCTACAATTGTTAGAATATTTCTAGGATTATGAATATGAATGTTCTATTGAATATTCCCTCATATTGTACGTTTTTAGGGTTTTCTAAGGATATCCCTTATAAATAGGAAGAGAGAGGAAATAAAAGGGGATTCAGAACTTTGATGAAAGATCCTTGTAAAGAGTTGACTATCAAGAATATACAAAATGCTTATATTATGTCCTTTGTGTGATTCCATTACATAGCATTCCTCTTTAGTTCACAAGATCCAAGAACACATAGTTCATTTTCATTGCCGCTGTCACACATTGTAGTCAGAGGAAGGAATCATCCATCTCATCCAACGTTTGGGTGACAAAATCCTTCTTATTACATTTAATTCCATTTATCATATTTGTTGTATGTTTTCATCCTTATATTTAATAATAGTTATTGAGCGTTAACTCGACATTTGTTGACTTGAATACGGTCCCATACCGTCCAAGTTATTTAATTTCGAATATGGAATTTATTACTTTTAACTTGGATTCACCCCTTGTCTATTTATTAAATTGGTTTAACCAAAATGGCTTAAAACTTTTTGGTCAAACAATTTGGCGTCGTCTGAGGGGAGGTCCAAGCAAAAAGTTTGATTTCTTCTAGATCTAAAAAAAACACAACAAAAGCTCCTTTTTCTTGTTTGCACAAGCTAACAATGACAGGAAAATGAGAGGAAAGACTGAAAGCAGTGATATGTGTCACCACCAATCTCCTAGGAACCATCAACGAGGTGGACAAAGAAGGCAAGGAGAAAGTGACGCCGAGCGTCTCACCCAGGCAAAGGGATTTACCTCCTCATCATGGGAGTGTAACCGCTTCATATGAGAAGGGAGCCTCCACATCCAAGACGGAAGAAGCGCTGCTCGCAGTGAAATAGTTATTGAGGCGTGGCTGACAAGTACCCTAAGCAGTATACTCGACGAACCCTCTTACGAGTAGGAACACCACACGAGTCGACACCCCAATAACCATCAACGAGCAACACGCTCCTCCACCAACAGGTAACCCTTACACCAATATTGATGCAGGTAATGACGCCCTCATAGCTGTTTTAAAGAAAATGGAAGAAATGGAGAATGAGAATAAAGCGCTTCGCGACCAAATGAGGGAGCACCAAGAAAAAGTTGATAAGATACCAGGCGCCCCAAAACTCCTGCTAAAACGGGACATCGGCTGGTTCATGGAGAAGCCATACAACGAGGAGGCATCCCCACATGCCATACCCAAAACCTTCAAAATGCCACCATATATAAAAATATGCAACGGCACAACGGACCCTGAAGACCACATCAATTATTACGTCTCGACGGTAAAAGGAAATGACCTCTCAAAAGAGCAGGTACTGTCGGTGCTGCTGAAGAAGTTTGACAAAACCCTAACAGAAGGAGCCTTAACATGGTACTCACAATTACCAGCATACTCCATAATGACGTTCGAGGAAATAGTCGACAAGTTCGTCACCGCCCATGCCGTGACCAAGAAAGAAGAAGCCCAAGTGAATGACATATTCGACGTTAGATAATTTCCTGGAAAAGGACTCAAAGACTTACTCACCCGGTTCAACAGAATAAGAATGAGCCTACGAAACGTATCAGAAGGGATGGCGGTAGCAGCCTTTCAAAATGGGTTAAACAGGAATGGGTCGAGGGCGACCAGAAAATTATTAAGTAGACTCATGAAATACCCTCCCACCACCTGGGAAGAAATTCACAATGCTTACTATGCCAAGGTTAGAGCAAATGAGGATGACCTCAATGGTCCAACCCAACGGTTAACGACAGTCCAAATGGAATCAAGGAAAGATCATCGGAGTGACAACCAAAGAGATCATGCAGGTCCATGCCTCAACCGGGAAAGGCACAAATCGTACATCATAACGATCACCCTAATACCTACCCGCCAAGCCGAAGGGTCGTCCAAGCCACAAACGGGAACTCACCGAAATGAAAGAGATATGCCTCCACTTTTATCTGCGCACAATTTTTGTGTTTCTCCTTCAAATATAGTTTACACCCTAGAGAAACTTGGTCACAAGGTGAAATGGCCACAAAAGAAGAAGTTAGACCCAAATTCCAGAAAGTCGAATGCCCTCTTCGAGTTCCATCAGGAACGAGGCCACAAGACCAAGGATTGCATAGCCTTACGATAAGAAGTAGTGAACATGCTCCACCAAGGATATTTAAAGGAGCTGATGAGAGATCGAGGGAGAGCCAATTTGGCCCGTGGACGAGAACCACATCAAGTCCTCCCAAAGCCACCCTCCACCGCCCACACCATCCAAATGAACATCGGCGATGAAGCAACAATCAACCATGTGAAGTTCACCACCACACACAAATTGAAACGGTCGATCACCCACGAATGAAATGATGACCTCAAAGACAGTATCATCTTTGATAAGCCAGATACCCACGATTTGACCTTTTCTCATTTCGACGCTCTTGACATTACTTTACGAATTTCAGACACTGATGTAAAAAGAATCATGGTAGACAACGGGAGCAGCACGTGTATTATCTACGCTAGAGTTCTCACACAAATGAGAGTCAAGGATAAGATAGTACCATGCTGCATAACACTAATAGGTTTTAACAATGCAGTTGAACGAACCTCCGGAAAGATAATATTACCCATCCTGGTTAGGGGCGTCACCCTGGAAACAACATTCCATGTCATGAACCAAGACACCGCCTACAATGCCATTATAGGGCGACCTTGGATACACGCCATGAGGGCCATCCCGTCTAGTTTATACGAGGTCATCAAGTTCCCTACCCCATGGGGAATATTTAGCATCCGCGGTGAATAGAACACAGCTCAAGAATGCTACCGCATCGCCCAAATTGCACATACAACCAACAGTTAAGAGAGGGGGGCTCAAGAGCATAGCAATTACCGAAGTCAGGGTCCGAGTCCGATGAACAAAGAGACGTTGTCAGAGACCCTGACGTCGTGGAAGCCACAAAGTCAACAGTGGAAGACCTCGATCCTATCTAGCTGGATGAAAGCGACCACAATAAAAAAGCTTATATCAGCCACATACTCACAAAACCAGGTAAATTCCATAATGTTTTAACTGACAACGCCGATCTGTTTGCTTTCTCCCAACACATATGCCAGGTATCCCGAAAGACATTACAACACACAAGCTGAATGTTGATCCACTCTACCCGCCAGTACGACAAATCAAAAGAAAGTTCAATGCTGCAATCAACAAGGCTGTCCATAAAGAGGTAGAAAAATTGCTCGCCAGCGGTTCCATTCAAGAGTCAAAGTACCCCCAATGGGTCACTAACATGGTCATGGTGAAAAGGAAAAACAGGAAATGGCGCATGTGCATAGACTTTACGAACATAAACAAACCCTACCCAAAAGACTCCTTCCTGTTGCCTCACATTGATCAGCTCATCAACGCAATAGCAGGACACGAGCTATTAAGCTTCTTGGACGCCTACTCAGGCTACAACCAAATCCTCATGGAGGAGGAGGACCAAGAAAAAACCACCTTCATCACCTATCAAGGGACGTACTGCTACAGAGTCGTGTCGTTCGGGTTGAAAAATGCAGGGGCGACCTATCAAAGGCTGGTCACAAAGATGTTTAAAGAGAAACTCTGCAAAGCAATGGAAATATATATAGATGACATGCTAGTCAAATAAAAAATAAAAGAGGACCACATCGACCACCCGAGGGAAGCTTCGACATACTTAGACGATACGACATGAAGTTGAACCCTGAAAAGTGTGCTTTTGGCGTGACCTCAGAAAGTTCCTTGGATTTTTGGTGTCGCAGAGAGGCATCGCGGTCAATCCCGACAAAATCAAGGCTATAGAGGGAATACCTAAAATTTTGACCAACAAGAAATAAGTACAGAAATTGACCAGTCGTATAGCCGCCCTGTCGAGGTTGATCTTACGATCCTCTGACAGATGCCAAAAATTCTTCAACGCACTCAAAAAGGACAACGGACTCCAGTAGAATTCTGAATGCGTCAATGCCCTAAGAGAACTAATGGGATACTTGTCCTCGCCCCCATTACTCCCCAAGGTAGAACCGGGCGAACGACTCTTAATCTACCTGGCCGTATCCGATGTCGTAGTAAGCATAGTCTTGGTCCGTGAAAATAAAGGTACACAATCTCCAATCTATTACATTAGAAAAACCATGGTTGATACCGAAATGAGGTATCCCCACCTCGAAAAACTGGCCCTAGCATTAGTCGTAGCTTCAGAAAAGCTGAGACCTTATTTCTAATGCCACCCCATCTTAGTGGTCATGACCTTCCCCCTAAGAAGCATCTTACATAAACCTGAGTAGGCGGGTATATTGGCCAAGTGGGCCATCGAATTAAGCTAGCACGATATAACATATCAGCCTCGAACAACGATAAAATTTCAAGTACTCGCCAATTTCGTCACCGACTTCAGCGCCAAAATACTGCCTAAGGCCGAGCAAGAAGTCGCCTGTACCTCTCTAAAGTTACCCGACCTATGGGTCCTGTACACTGATGGTGCCTCCAATATGGCAGAATCTGTACTGGGACTCATGCTCGAGGTCCCAACAGGCAAAGTCATCCTCCATCCCATACGGTGTCCCGACATGACTAACAATGAGACCAAGTATGAGGCCATAATTACAGGACTGAAACTAGCTCTCAAGTATGGAGCACGGAGAGTCATCCTCCGATTTGACTCACAACTCTTCGTCAACCAAGTCACATGGACTTTCCAAATCAAAGAACAAAGTCTACAAAAATATCAGGCATAAATTCATAAGCTACTGCTTGAGTTCGATGAGTGCCAACTCAACTAGATACCCCAAGCACAAAACATCAAAGCAAATGGCCTTTCCAAATTAGCATCAACCACCAAGAACATAAGCGGAAAAGAAAACGTGGTCACCCTCCTCCATTCGTCGATAAACCAAATTGAGGTACACACTATAAACTTGACTTGGGACTGGCGCAACGGTATTATGTCATATTTGTAGGACGAAGTTCTCCCACCCGACAAAAAAGAAGCCAAGAAGCTTCGAATGTAGGCGGCCGATACATCAGCATCAACCATGAGCTGTACAAAAAATGTTTGGCGGTCACTTGGTGAAGTGCCTAGGACCATACCAAACTAGGTGCGTCCTCAAAGAAGTACACGAGGGCCACTATAGATCACATACCGATAATCAAGCCCTCGTTATGTACCTCATACGTGCAGGCTATTACTGGCCCACCATGAAAAAGGAAGCCACCGACTTTGTTAGAAAGTGTAAACAATGCCAAAAATACGGTCCAATAATCCACCATGAGGGTGAGCACCTCCACTCCGTCACATCGCCTTGGCCATTCATCAAATGAGGGATGGACATCGTCGGACCCCTTCCAGGAGGATGAGGTAACATACGATTTCTTTTGGTTTTAACTAACTATTTTTCCAAGTGGGTAGAAGTAGGAGCATTCGCCCAAATACGCTAATAGGAAGTTATCACATTCATATGGAGGAATATCATATGCCGCTTCGGCATCCCCAAATAAATCAGTTATGACAACATACCCCAATTCACCAGAAAAAAGGCCGCCGAATTCTTCAAGAAATGGCACATCAAGCGAATACTCTCCATGCCATATCATCCCGCAGGCAACAGTCAGGCGGAGTCCAACAAAACAATACTAAACATCATGAAGAAGATGCTTGAAGACGCCAAGGGACTGTGGTTGGAAGTGCTATGGGCATATTGCACCACACCAAAAACAAGCATGGGAGAAATGCCATATTCACTAGTCTATGGGATTGACGCAGTGATACAAGCCGAATTCGGGGAACTAAGTTTAAGATACTCCAACGAGAGCGGACCAAGTAACGGTGAAAGCAGAAAGCAAGACCTTGACGAAATGTCAAAAATAGCAAGCGGAACGGTACTACAACAAAAAAGCCAAAGTGAGACCACTCAAGGTAGGGGACTATGTACTCAAATCCAAAAGACAAGTGAGCAAAGACCCATGGGAAGGCAAACTGGGAACCAATTGGGACAGACTATACAAAATCACGGAAACAACAAACAAAGGATCATTCCAACTAGAAACAACGGAGGAAAAACTACTACCAAACAATTAGAACGTCGCCCACCTCAAGTACTTCAACTTTTAAAGATGGACGTCCTCCAAGTCGTACTCTTTTTCCATCACCCTAGTTTTGTCCCAATTGGGTTTTCTCGGGGAGGTTTGTAATGAGGCAATGAAGGGGGCATCTTAAAGTTTAGGTATTAAGTTTACCGCCCCGCCTATCGACTACTTCTCTAGGCCGAGCGATGAAGGGACTAAATAGTCTGGGACTCCTCGAATATATGTATGGACCAAAAAGAAATATGTAATATTCTCCAATGAATAAACAAAGCAATATGACATTCTTACACAAGCCCACCAAAGTTGCACATCGCGCCAACACAAAGGAAATGTACATTCGACCTCGTTCGAATCGATCAACATTAGACCTCGCTCAAATTAACTTACATTCGACCTCGTTCGAATCGATTTACATTCGACCTCGCTCGAATCAACTTACATTCGACCTCGTTCGAATCAATATACATTTGACCTCATTCGAATTGATCTACAATCTACCTCGCTCGAACTAACTTACATTCGGCCTCGTTCGAATCAATATACATTCGACCTCGCTCGAATTAACTTACAATAGACCTCGTTCGAATCAATCTACATTTGACCTCGCTTGAATCAACTTACATTCGACCTCATTCGAATCAATATCATTCGACCTCGTTTGAATTGATCTACATTCGACCTCGCTTGAATTAACTTACATTCGACCTCATTCGAATCGATCTACATTTGACCTCGCTCGAATTAACTTACATTTGACCTTGTTCGAATCGATCTACATTTGACCTCGCTCGAATTAACTTACATTCGACCTTGTTTGAATCGATCTACATTCGAACTCATCCGAATAATATACATTCAACCTCATTCGAATCCTTCTACATTCGACCTCGCTTGAATTAACTTACATTCAACCTCGTTCGAATAGATGACCTCATTTGAATCGAATCGAAAGTCAGGGACTTTCTCATAAAATAACACTCACAAAAAAAAAGAAAAAAAGAAAGAAGAAGAGTTAGAAAATACATAACAAAAGACAACTGTTCCATTTCAATCATTCCATTCCAATTCATTTTTACAAAAGGCTGGAAAGACGCCCCCACAAAAAATAGCAAAACACAAAAAAAGCAAAAACTAAGTGCAAAGACTGAATCATGCCGCATAATTCCCCATCACCAATGTCACCAACATACTCATCATTGTACCAAGGGTCAGCGGCAAGACCATCTAAGACGTATTCATCATCGTCCCCTCCGGGCGTATTGAGATCATAACCACAGGCGTCACGAGCTGCACGTGCCATGACACGAACTTCCTCAAATTCTACCTCTGAAATATTCCTAGCCGTCTTCAGAGACTTGTATATGTCAAGTTGGGCCTCAGCATGAACCCACATTTCATACAACTCCTGTGACTCACCGGGAGCGGCAGAAGTATGAGAAGTAGACGGTTGGGCCTACACCTGTGCCTTCTCTACCCTTAGGGCGATAACTAGCTCATTCAGCTCAGACAACTCCGTCTCCAAACCCCCAATCCTCTCCTCAAACCTCTCCTCAAACCTCTCCTCCTTGAGTGCCGAAGTTTTTGCCTCAGTAGCTCGCTCAGACCTACAAATGCGAAGAGCACCCCCTAGGGCCGCCGTCTCTGCCATAGTGGTCATTCTTGCTTTCTCAGCTCGGCCCAACTCTTCAACCCTGGCGCTCAACTTACCCCTCAAGTTGACGACCCTTGCTTCGCTCTACTCGAGCTCGACCCTTAAAGATGCCACCTACATCCGAAGGTCAGTATTTTCGGCCATCACTCCCTTGCTCACCTCGTGCTCATCCTCCTTAGCCCTCAGCACCCCCTAAAGCACGTTGCACCTACCGATGGCCCTCATAAGCTCCTCATCCTTATTCTTTAGCCCGTCGCAAAGCATCTGAACCTAGCCGTCCTGGCTAAGTAAGTCGACTATCGTTCAATTCTTAGAACAGTACTCTGTACTTGGATACCATATTCTTGAAGAGGGCCGTCCTACGCTCTTCTCGCCGATCACGCTCAATCTCCATAATGAGGGTTTGACATGCAAAAGAAGATAGGCCAGCGGAAGTAAATTACATATACAAAATAAACTAACCTAACATAGGAAAAGCAAACTTACTCACAAGGCCATGCCAGATATACCCAACGACAGATCCACATCCTTCAGCTCTGCAGCGTCCTATTCTCAGAATCCACACACAGAGGAGCGAAGGCCAGTACCGCCCGTTCCGAATTGGCCAAGAGGTCATAATCTACATGGATGATTATGTGCCGATCAGGCCCTTCTGTCCTTATCTCCACTCGGGTGAACCTCTCCTCAAAAGCCCGCACCTCCTTAGGGTCGACATCGGAGCCCGACTCATCATCTTCTATGAGGATGGTTTTATCCCTTCCGCCCGCTGATGATGAGCCGAACCCGGCTACTCGAGCAGGTTCCTCTCTGTCAAAGGTCCCTTTAACCTCTGGCGGTCTTTCCTCCATAACGATAGCCGGCATGAGAGCAGCCTCAATTCCCAGTAAGGGCACCGTCTCCGCATCCGAAATAATCGCCCTTTCCGACTCGGTATCAGCAGCACCAACCCTTCCAATCTCCACCCTCCGCCTTTTCCTCTGTACTTCCTCCCACTCATCATGAGACGACTCATCAATTAGGTACAGGACGCGATGATCAGAGGTCTTAGCCGATGTGACGACTGCTTGTATGGCAGAATCACCCAACGATGGAGCTAGAGTTTGACCCTCTTGTACAGACTCAGCCAGTACGAATTGCATTCCAACCAAAGAGACTACCTGGTGAAATGCGGGCACCGGAGCCTTCACCTTCTTGGAAGATCGCTGACCTGGAGCAAAAAGAAAATCATGTTTAACAAAAAATGATGACACGACAGTGATAAGGTATAACGAAAGTCAAATGGTCGTAAAAATGGGAATCAGACTCACTAGTCAAAGGCTTGGGACCGAATCACTTATAAAAGGACATCCAGTCGTGAATCCCCACAGTATGAGGTAAGATGCGAGTCACCCAGTCTTCGATATCAGGAACCAAGGAAGGTGGATGCTTACCAGCTGAAAGTAGAAAGATATGAGCAAGTTAGAAATAAAAATAGGAGGGATAAACAAAATATATGATGAACGGTAAAAGGCCCTTACAATAGAAATTCCACTGCTTAGGGAACCCGGCTGGGTTCGCCACTATGTGCTCGGTCCTGACTTAGAAGTAATTGCACCAGAACCGACGGTTCGCATTGTCATCCATCTGTCACCAATTTGTTAGTCCCACGGTGGCGGAGATGAATCAGCGGGCCCCTGTAGAAACTAGGCCAGAAGAGATGCAGCAGATGACGAATAGAGACTTCGCAACTGGCCAACTCTGCAAACTTCGCCAGCATAAAAAAGGCTTTATATAGGTAAGGGGAAAGTCGTGCCGAGCAGATGCCATAAAAGTGGCAGAACTCCTCAGCGAGTGGGGGAAGAGGAAGAGGAAGAGAGTAACCCACCAAAAATGGGAATTGGTAGAAAGCACAATACCCAGGTCAATGAACTTGTATTGAGTCATTTCCCGCTGGAACAATATCGACGTGAGCAGGAATACGAAATTTAGACCGCAGGTCAGATATTTGTTCAACACCATTATTGATAGTACCTTCTCAGGAGCAGGGGCACGTTCTTTCTGAAAGTCATTTATGACCAACAGGTTCCGAGAAACTATCTCCTCCACGGAGGGAAAACTTTTGTCTTCCGCAACCGTGGGTTCGCCACTACCGGAAGGCATAACTACCGATAAAGGGGTGGCATCGGAAACTATATCAGAAGTGTGAGGGGGGTTTGTTATTTCTACAAGAAACATGTATACAGTAGAACCAGAAGAAGGTTATCAACGAGAAAGGAAGCCGTAAGCTAGAGCTGAAAAGCAAAAGTAAATCGGAAGCAAGGGTTAGAGAAGAAGCAGAAGAACAAACAAAGTGCCAAAGGAGTATGAAGTTCGAAAAGTCTCATTTTTGAATCTCCCTTCCCCTATTTATAAGGTATTATGGCGCCCAGATCGATGCAAGAAACTGTCATTTACACTAAGATCGAAGCAATAGAGGCATTGGAGACGATGCATTACATCGGGAAGATGCGTAATGTGACGCGCGTGGTCATAACGTCATCCTATGTTAGCCACACCAACCACAACCTTTGAGACGACCCGTCATCAATGCGACGTCGACCAATTTATCTTATTCTCCACGGTGGAATGCCTTGTGAATAGATACAGATAAAATCCGTTCATCAAAGACTCCCAAGAGGATGATCTCAATAAGCAGAGGGATTAACTGTATTGGTCAAAATTATATCTAGTCTAGCGAATGCAGACGGATGAGCTGAGGCCGAGGTAGAAACCAAGCACGGTCCAGTGGCAAGGGGTCGCTCAAAGGGAGTGACCAGTGCCGAGGTCGAGTAGAGAGCAAACGGCTACAACTGTTAGAATATTCCTAGGATTATGAATATGAATATTCTCCCATATTGTACTTTTTTAGGATTTTCTAGGAATATCCCTTATAAATAGGAAGAGAGAGGAAACAAAAGGGGATTCGGAACTTTGATGAAAGATCCTTGTAAAGAGTTGACTATCAAGAATATACAAAAATGCTTGTCTTGTCTCCTTTGTTTGATTCCATTACATAACATTCCTCTTTAGGTCACAAGATCCAAGAACACATAGTTCATTTTCATTGTCCGCTGTCACACATTGTAGTCAGAGGAAGGAATCATCCATCTCATCCAACGTTTGGGTGACAAAATCCTTCTTATTACATTTAATTCCATTTATCATATTTGTTGCATGTTTTCATCATCATATTTAATAATAGTTATTGAGCATTAACTCGACATTTGTTGACTTGAATACGGTCCCATACCGTCCAAGTTATTTAATTTCGGATTTGGAATTTATTACTTTTAACTTGGATTCACCACTTGTTTATTCATTTAATTGGTTTAACCAAAAGAACTTAAAACTTTTTGGTCAAACAGTTGCATGCGTCACAAAATTTGAGTCCTCGCTATAGAATCGGCTTTAAAGTAGAGCGTTGTATCTCCAAAGTAAAACTTTCAAGCGTAAATATGAATAATCGAGCCCCAAAGCAAATATGAGATCCCGATAGGAATAGAGAAAATGGTCGGAGTAATTATTAATGGGAGGAGAGACATTTTGAGGTCACGGTCAAAGAACTTGGAATTATGGCCTAAAACTTGGGAATGTTAAGTGCACGACAGAAAAGAATCAACAGATAGACAAGGTTGGATCATCACAAACAGTTTGTCGTCCATTTGTTTCTTTCAAATTCCTTTTAAAACATAGTTTTATTTAAATCAAGTCGACGTAATCATCATTGGTATATATATATGTACACACAGTAAGTAAAACACTAGGGAGACATGCATAGTAACCTTTGTCTATATATATATATATATATATATATATATATATATATATATATATATATATATATATATATATATATATATATATAATGCATTTGCAAAAAATGGAAGTTAGTGAGTAGTCTTTGGTCTGCCATTTTAGGTGCAGCCCGTGTTAAGCAACAAATCAATCACTTTCATCTCCCTCTTTAGTAATCTGTAATTACTACAAACTCTCATACACATTATCTGTGTTTTAAAATATTGGACCTTCTTGAAATAAATATGTAATAGGTTTAAATATAATATGAGCATTTGTCTACGTTACTATTTATTTTCTTAAATGTCGCTCTTAATAAATGACTTCTTATTTTTTTTCTAAAAATAAAATATTTTGAAATAACCTAAAAGCAAAGGCATATTCAGGATTTAAGAGTACGGGTGCACTATACCGATCGTTTGGTTTGACTCCATTAATTAAAAGTTTGCCATGACAACAACTTATTGAGCAAACCATGATTAGTAACATTTATATTAGACACAAGTTTAATTAATGAAATTTGAACATGAAATATCTTATAAGAGTTAACCATTATGTTTTTGTTTGTAGTTATGATTTACAAGCTAAGTGCATATTATAAGCTTTTGAAATAGTTGTCCCAACATAGTGGAGACATAACCAACTCTCCTTCTTGTTTTCTTTTTCTCATATTTTTGTCTTCATATGGAAAGCTCAAATTCCTTAAAAGCTATCTTGAATTGGTCATTTCACTTGACATAAAAAGGGTCCTTACGTCCCTTCGGGATTGTCCAGTTGGTTTGGACGGCAGTTATCTATATAGATGGCATGTGATTGATTTCCCCTTCAATGCCTTCTAGGTCAGTCTGTCGTATAGGGTTTGTCTAGTGAGGTTTACATTTTCTGTATGGTTTGCAGGCCAGTACACAGGAGGGTTTACCCAGTGCACATAGAGGGCTCACCCGAAGGACGGAGGCTGTAACAACTGCGAGTTTTCCTGGGGTTCCAAAAGAAAAAAGGGTCCTAACTCGTTCTGGTACATGAGTTGCTCTTATATGAGTCGGTTACAATATTTAATATGGTACTAGAGCAGATAAAGGTTATGATTTCACTCATTATCAATCTTTACATACTTGACTTATAAAAAAGAATCAGCCCATACGTAAATTGAAGGGGAATTTTGGTGTAACTGGTAAAGTTATATTCTTATTGTGACCAGGAGGTCAGGGGTTCGAGCGGTGAAAATAACCTTTTGCAGAAATACAGGGTAAGGCTACGTACAATAGACCCTTATGGTCAACATTTTCCCAAACCTGCTTAGTACACCGAGCTGTCCTTTAAGCATGTACGTAAGGATGTGATGAGGCACAACCTCCCTTTTGTTTTAACATTTTGTTTCTTATTGCTACCACACGAGCATAATTAATTATAAAAAACTAAACTTTTAAATGAGATGGTCGCAATTTAACAATACTAAACTTGCACGAATTGGCACAAACAGTCTATTGGGTGTACAAGTAAATCCCCTAAGTTTCTAGATCAGCCTCTGCTTATTGGTCACTGCGAATTCCACGTACATAGTTTAGGAGAACCAAGTCCAAAGCAGAATATGTCACATTCTAAGAGTCAGAGATAATAATTAAAGTGGTATCGATCGAGGAAAATAATATGACAAATTAAACACAAATAAATTAAAAGAAAGCGTATTGCCAATAATATTGGCGAAGACAAAAAGAGACGAAGTTTTATTCATCATATGAGACGCAATTCATAATAAAACATTTATATAACAACTCCAAGTATTAAAAATTTATCCGCACTAAGTGTTTAAACCAAACTGAATCAAGACCTCTATAAGGTAATAACCAACAATGTACTATTAAGAAGATTTAAGGAACAACGAAATAATTAAATGTAATAAAGCACAGACTAATACGAGCAGACCAGAAAAAACAAGATTTAAATTATCTTAGCGACGACGTATTCTCCGTATAAACTTCATAAGACACTTAGCTATTTGAACTTTAATTTGCCCTCTCTTTGGAGGAAGTCTTACTTCCTTTTTCTTTTCTTGTTCAGCAGATGATCCATTGTGCACTTTTACCAAAATGTCCTTCATGGCTAGCTAATGTACTTTCTTGTGTAACAAGGTTTTGATAGGACTAGTAATTGCCCGAGTCAGTGTGTGATCACCAAAGATGAAGTAACCCCTTCAGATGATGTCTTCAAATGAGCGGTTTGGGCTAGTTAAAATGGGTTGAATTAATAAATATCGTAAAAGTTTACACGAGGTTACAACTGAAGAATGTTGGTTGAAAATATGGAAAATAGTGATTTCTATGATGTTTTTTCAGGTTTAGTATGAATGATTGATTGAACAAGGAAAAGATATATTTCTAAGCTATATCTGGTTCTCTAAATTTGAAGTCTGCTTATTTTCACAGCTTTAGAACCAGAAGATAGATATATATAGAAATAAACCATAGCATAAAATTAACTTAATTTATAACGAAAGAAATGATGCTTTTTTTTCTTCCAGATCAATAATTGACACGACATATGCACACGGGGAGGACTTTGAACTTGACCCTCTTGACTTCAATAATTTTAAGATGTTGGGAAATTAAATCCAACTGTTAAACAGCCATATAAAGATAGAAAGTACAATGATAAATATATAATTATGTATAATTTATGTATATGACTAAAAAAAGATAAACAATGAATATGATCGGCTATTTATGTAAAAATCCTTTTATTAAACCTAGAGTAGAAAAACCATAAGCCCACTTATCAAATAAGATAATATGTGAGATTTTTTTACACTATCAGTATAGTCGTAACTTGTTATAGCAAGTCACTATATTTATCAGGCTGCTAGTTAATGCTTATAATCGAGACCTAATTGTAATTACATCAAGTGATCTATATGTCACGAGTTCGAATCGTGGAATCAACTATTAATGTTTACATCAAGGTGGGCTACCTACATCACACTTCTTGGAATGCGGCACTTCTCCGGACCCCACGTGAATGCGGGATGCTTCATGCACCCAGAGATGGACCCAGGATTTGAAGGTGTCGGGGGCACATGAGCAGACTTCTCAACCAGTGCATCCCATCGACCTTTGATCTTAAGGTTCTAAAGAACATATATGACCGTTTTCAACTTAATACACATCTATGTCCAAAATTTTTGCCGAGGTTAACGGGGTCCCATGACCACTCTGCTCTAAACATAAGTCTTTTTGTATGCATCGGGCTGTTTTTTTTTTTTTTTTTACTATAATCAAATTATATAAATTTGCATTACGTCAATGAGTGTATAGAACTAAAATAATTCAATTAGTGCGAAGAGGAAAATATGAATTGCCAAATTCCTTGTCTTCCATAGAAAAACTATATGTTTCCCTTTGTGAGAACAATGAAAGCTCTGCTTGAGGTGAGAAGCAGACAGGTCAAATTAATATCTTTCTATGGAGGATGAAAAAAGTAGTACAAGATTCTAAAGGACATCTTAAAGTACCTTATAAGGCAAGACTGTTAAAGAGAAACATTTCATTCATCTAATTTTATGTAATTATATGCCAGATTAAGATCTTTCCAATCAAAGGCGGACCCAAGATTTGAAAGTGGCAGGTACATGAGCGGACAACTCAACTAGTGCTCCCGTTAGACTTTTGATTTTAGGGGTTCCAAACAAAATATATGATCATTTTGGATATATATTCAAAAATTTAGTCAAAGTCTGGTGACCCCTCTTCTCAAAACATAGATCCGCCTCTATCTCCAATGCTACCACTATTGCCTTCTTGCACCAACCAAAGGGCCAGAGTTGATCACTACTAGAAATTCAGGTTTTAGCGATCACGAAAAGCGATCAAAGTTGGTCGCTTATTGGCCAAAAAGCGATCAAACAGGCCTGGTCGATATTAAGCTGGTCCCTTTATCTTAGGGACCAAAGTTGGTCGCTAATTAGCGACCAACTTTGGTCTCTCAGGTAAAAGGACCAAATTTTCCGGGTAAAGAGCGTCCAACTTTGGTCGCTATAATATTTTAATATTATAATTTTGGCGACCAAAATTGGTCTCCACCTGTAAATTACGTTTTATTTTTATTTATTATTAATCATAAAAAAGCGACCAACTTTGGTCTGTAAAGAAAATATTATATTTTAAAATCTTAAAAATAGAGACCAAAGTTGGTCGCTTTACTATAATTTTTTTTAATTTTTTTTTAAAAATAAGCGACCAAAGTTTGTCGCTAACTTCAAGAATTAATTTTTTTAATTATAAGAGACCAACTTTGGTCGCTATATTTCTAGAAATTGTTATTTTTTTAATGGAATAGCGACCAAAGTTGGTCGCTTTTTGAGAAATCTGGGTTAAATAGAGACCAGCCTTGGTCGCTATTTCCCAGCAAATTGTTTTTTTTTTAAGGGAAAAGCGACCAACTAGCGACCAAAGTTGATCACTTTTCTTGGTATATTTTTTGCAAAAACTGCCTGTTTTGGCAGCTACACCATCTGTCAGCTTACAGAAATTCCTAAACAGGCATTTTATGCCAACAACAACAACAACAATAAAAAGTAACAACAACAACAATAAACAACAACAACAACAACAACAACAATAATACAATAACAACAACAACAACAACAACAATATAATGGGAGGAACGAGCACGGGGAAGGCGAGCCTCTGGCGATGACTCACGAGACCGGAAAATCGGAAAATTGCCAGAAGCTAGGAGAGATTTGATCTGCTCTTGCATGCCAATGCACTGAGCATCTCTAAGTTTTTCTCTTTCCTTGGCGGCTTCTAGCTCGGATGTGAGCTTTGCACAGTCTCCCGCATAGAGGAGAGGCTCTCCTCATCAAGTTGCTCGGCTTTCGAGGAAGTCCCTATTCCTTGCATTCCACACTTATAGCGATGGAATTTCTCATTAGGAAGCCTGTATACCTTTTCCCATTTTGGACCGCCAGCAGCTTGCGTCCACATTCTTTCAGCATCCTCGTTCGATAGTTGGATTGGTTCGCCCGACTCATTAGGTGGCTGACTGCGTATGAATTGCTCCACTTCAGCTGTGAAGCGACCCTATAAGAAAAATTACATTGAATTAGTATTTCAAAATTTATATAAAAGTAAATCAAAATTCTTAATGAAAAGTGAAAACTTACATGTACAGTCGAGGCTCGGCCCTCGACCCACCTTTCTTGATCCGTCTCTTTCTTCTTCTTTATAATATGAGTCTCCTTGAATAACTCATCTTGGTTCATCGGACGCCTCAACTTCTTTTCCTGAAAACTCATAAATTTTAGTTAATGAACAGAATAGATATACCTTGAAAATTAAAATAAATTAAGCAATTACGTACCATTCTTCTTTTTATCGTCCCTAGGCTCGTCTCACCTCCAGTGTGCAAGGATCTTCCCTTTTCAGATGCCCGAGCTTTCTTTCCTTTTTCGCTCTTCTGTAAGAACTCTGAGCCATTGCCTTTGCAAATCCTCCCATAAATTCTGAAGCAACCAGTTAGGCTTCTTATTCAACTTTCTAGCTTTGGAGAAACAATGGGACAACCGCTTTCGAGCTTTGAGATAAAAATTTGCAGCCATATCCGCGCTATAACGGTGTTCCCATACACACTTGCTCTGTATTTCAAAAGTTAAGTATTATATGAAAATATCATAAAAGCTATATTCGATATATTATACTTAGCTTTTATTAGCTAATAATTATTCAAAAGTTAAGTGCATTAACTGCTTATAATATAGTATATTAGTGCATTAGCTAATATATATATATATATATATATATATATATATATATATATATATATATATATATATATATATATATATATATATATAAGTATTAGTGCATTAGCTAATAAAAGCTAAGTATTAATGCACTTAACTTTTGAATAACTATGTTTAACGCACTGAGCTTTTATCGTATATAAAAGCTATATTCGATATATATAAGCTAAATTCGATATAATATTAGCGAAATTCGATATAATTCGATATATATAAGCTAAGCTATATTCTATAATACATATTTAGATGGAAATATCATAAATATAAATAATTATACTGCTTAAGAGAATATTTATACCTTAAATTGATAGAAAATTTGCTCCTTCAGCAAGAATCAGAATTCACCCCAAGTCGCATAAGGACCATCATAAAGCTTTCTGGTGGCTTTGGTGATTATCCTTGTAGTAATATTACTAGGGATGAACCTGTAATTTAAGAAAAAAAATACATTAATATCTTAGTAAAACTGTACAAAATAATAAAAGTAAAAACAATAAATAACTCTTACCCATCACCCTCAGGGATTATGATGATCCTGCCATATTCATCATAATGCACCTCCTCGTCATCATCAGCATCACCGTCCGAAGCATGTATATCAGAGGCATGTGTGGAAGGTGTAGGGGGATCAGAGCTAGTATCTCGCAGGCGAAGGACTGCAATAGATGGAGTCCCAAATGAAGATTGTCACGACCCAAAATCCACTAAGGGTCGTGGTGGCGCCGGACATCTTTGTCAGGCCAGCCAACTAACTCATCAATTAATTAATACTTTTGAAATTCTAAGGTTTTTCCTTCCATTTTTATAAATAAAAGTTCACTACTAGAATTCAAATTTAAATAATAATAGTTAGAACAAATCCGTTGTAAACCCTCCCACAAACCCGGTGTCACAAGTACATGAGCGACTACTGATAAGAGAAATAAAATACAACATCTGCCCGGAATACAATGGGCGGAAAGCAAATACTGTACATTGGAAGGAACTACTCTAGCTGCGGTCGCCTCAATGATGCAACTCACCTAGTCCCAGCGTCATCCATG
>MU690230.1:16456-53951 GCA_026770625.1 Nicotiana glauca
CACTTAGATATCATGCCTATAGGGTTTTAACACTTTGAACCACTTAGATATCATGCCTATAGGATTTTAACACTTTGAATCACTTACATATCATGCCTGTAGGATTTTAACACTTTGAGTCACTTAGATATCATGACTATAGGCTTTTAAAACATTTAAATCACCTAGAGATCATGTCTATAGGCTTGCATTCTTCTTCATTCAAGCATATAGAAACCATGCCTATAGAATTGCATAAAAGATAGGCAAACAATAGGGTAACACAATGCTCGCATGCCTTAAACGTTTAAAATAGCATTGAGTAAATAAAAACCAAAGTAGATATCCTGCCTATAGGATCTCAAAGTTCGCCTAAGTTGTATAATCAGTAATCTGGCTATTTTCAACTTTTTCAACAGATTCGTCCCAACCGGTCTGCGACTTCTAAACTCGTGTTTCTATCTCTGAAATCACTTTTCTAACTCTCTGTCTGAACTTTATTCATGAAATCACTTTCAAAACAGTTTTCAACCTCTCTCTTCCTTTATAAGCACTCTACTTCTGAAAAACTCTACTGTACATTTTCTTAAACAGTTCCATCAATTTTCGAAACCCTTCTGAACTTCTACAATTTCCAAGCTCCTGCTTCTGTTTCCAAACTTTTTCGTATTAGGTCCTTAATTAATAATTCGGTAAAATGCTCCAGATCCTAACAATTGGATCCAAGTTGCCTAATGTAGACCTTTTATTTAATTCTGTGTGTTAAACTGGTCCGTCCGCCGCTTAATTCTAATTTAAGACCAAACCAGTATATGCAAGGCATGGTAAACTATATGTTATCTGTTTAAAGGAGTTTCTTTGAGCCTTGGTTTGTTTTCTTGTTCTTTCCCCTACTTAGTATTTGTTTTGAATGACGAATTAGACTTTTATCCTTTGAAACTCCACGCAAAGCCCCCATCCCTTTCTTCCCCTTTTAGGATTAGAAGTCCTAATACCCCAGGACTGATAGGTTGGGACGGTTACTAGCATGCAATAAGTAAAACGAGACTAATCGCTTTAAATACCTTAACGGGGTGGGAAGGGTAGAATATGGATATGATGACTGGTGCGTTAATATCTCGTGTGAGAATGATTGCTGGGTATTGCACCAAAGTGATCCATATAATACTTAAACCTGGGACCCCCTTTCTCCTTCTTTATTTATTGATGTTTTGTCTTAGATTAATGTTTTCCTCCAACTAAGCTTCCTCTTTTCAAAATAACTTGTGTCATTCTTCTTTCAAAATTTTCAACTTGTTTATACTTCCTAAGTGCAAACTTTTCTTGTTTATTCCTATTCTTCTTAAAGTCACAATTAAGCATGGCCGAGAACCACACTAGTGGATCTTGAAGGGTGCCTAACACCTTCCCCTCGAGATAATCTCAAGCCCTTACCCGAACTCTGGTTTTCTTTCAAAATCTTCTTCTTTTCTTTTAAAGTGTCCTAATGCACTATAATCATTAGGTGGCGACTCTCCAAAATCCATAACCCAATTCCCCAAAAAGGAAATAGAAGAGTCATTTCATCCATAATGTCGAAACTCGCTTTCCGCCTTAGAAAAATGGGGGCGTCGACAAATTGTTTCTACTAACTTTCTGTTTTATTTTTCAGAAAGATTACTGTTTTATTTCCTTACAGCAATACAGATAATAACACTCTATACTTAAGTTTTGGGCCCACAAATAATTGTTCTGTGATTAACTAACACACCAATAATTCACTTAGGTATAGCGCATATATTTAAGACGTTATACCTCAAATAATTTCATCCCGGGATTGGGTTTTCCCTTATTTATAGGATTCAGTATTTGGTAAAAATCCATTCATCCTCCTTCAAGTCTTTTAGTATTTTTGTTTGTTAAATATTAGATCGTTAAATTATTTTCCATTTTTTCATAATGTTTAAAGAGCGAAGAATTAGGGTTTTATTATGTTGGGGGGGTGATGTTGTGGTTGCAAATGACTCAGTAAGTTATAGTGTTCTCCACAGTGTCATGTTAAGTTGTCACTTACAAAGGAGTACGATACATTGGTATCGTTGTTATGTAAATAAATGAGTGTGAGCAAATATTCGATAAGTATTAATGTAACCAAAAGATATCCGTATTTTGTCAATCCGCATGGGGTTGCTTGTTATGCTGAGTTTAACATCAAAGACGATGAAACTCTGAGAGACTTTTTGAGGACCTCCGGATGAATACCGGAAATTTCTTCTGATAAAAATATTAGAAATGTACGTCAAGGATGAAGCCATTCGCAATAGGTTCCTCAAAGTAGGGATATCCCTCAATCATCTGGTGGTTATTTTGAAACAGTTTTAGCCGAACAGGTTCCGGATGAAAGAGTTTGGCCTGATCTAAACGTATCAACACGGGCTAATGAGGAGCGAGGTATAGCGTGATGCAATACTGCGCTATATATATAATGGTTCCCAGTTTTTGTTTTAACGCATTTTGGTTCTTTGAGTCCAAATGAACCATATTTTGGTTCCGGACTCTATATGAGTTTGTAATGCTTTTCACATTAGATTCAAGTTTGAACTTTGAACCCAAGTCTCACAAAAACAACTCACTCTGTGGCAATAGTAGTTATCTACCAGCAAAGGAATGGTTTAACAGGAAACGTACGTTATTTAACAGTGCATGAAAAAAATGCATTTTTCAAAAACTTTTCGTGCTCTTTTTTTTCTTCTTTTGGAATTTATGGAAGGGAAGATGAAATCAAATATGCAAATGAAGATTACTTTCCAAAATATTAACTTACTAGTTGCAATTTCGCTCACTCGACAACATAGATTGACATTGACTTACTCTGTTTGATATGAAATGCTTTTGCACCATATTATTGCACCAAAACGAACTATGAACGGTTGGACATCAGTGCAGGGGCGAAGCTACAACCTATTAAGAGTGGTCAATTGACCACCCGTTGTTAAAAAATTACGTTATGTATATAAATAAATATCAGATTTTAAAGGTATATTAAACACCTTTACAGAGAATTTTTTTTTTTTTTTTTTTTAGTTTGAACCCTTACAGAAATTTCTGGCTGAATCGGTGTCCAATTTTCGTTAAAGTGTAGGGATAGATATGTGAACCCCAAGTTCTAGATCCAGTATTTGATAACAGTAATTTAGTTCTTAGATGAAAATTAAACGGTAAGCATGACATTTAGAGTATCTTGAATTTTGAAGAGAAAAAATATTAAGTAGTGGAAGAAATTGGGTCAAATGAAAGGCAACGAGTTTGAGAGTGACACATCACGCAATTATACAAAAGTGTGATTTTGCCACCATGATGATAAGACAACAGAACAAAGCAACAGAGATTCATTCTTTCAGTCAATAAACGATTTAAAGATCTAATTATGAAGCAATAAAAATGAAAATTGTAGCATGTCTCATCCCTCTCCCATAGTCTCTTTGGGCCCCACAAACCCCCAATAAATAGGGACCTTTGGAGGCCTCCTGAGAAAACATCACAGTGGTGGCTTTCGAACATAAACTTTTTAGTGCTACTATTCTTTTCTAGGTTTTTTTTTTTTCACTACAATTCTAATATAATAACATCAATATGGTTTGCCAAAGCAATCCATTGGTGCAACAAGTCTGCGAATTGTATGAAAAGATCTCCAAATTGGAAAGCCTGAATCCCTCCAAGGATGTCAACATGTTGTTCACAGAGCTTGTGAATACGTGCATGCCACCAAATCCCATTGATGTTTCTAAGCTCTGTCAAAAGATTCAAGAAATTAGGTCTCATCTCATCAAGCTCTGTGGTGAAGCTGAAGGACTTCTTGAAAGTCATTATTCAAAGATTCTTGGCTCCTATGAAAACCCTCTTCACCATCTTAACATTTTCCCATATTTCGACAATTACATCAAACTAAGCTTGCTTGAGTTCAACATCCTCACCAAACAAACCGCCATAACTCCGGCCCGAATCGCCTTCGTGGGATCAGGGCCTCTCCCTCTCACTTCCCTCGTTTTAGCTACTAAACACCTTAAGAATACCTACTTTGACAATTATGATATTGACTCTGCAGCCAATTCCATGGCGTCCCGCCTCGTGACATCCGACCCTGACTTGTCCGAGAGGATGACTTTTCACTCGACAGATATCATGGATGTAACATATGCCTTGAAGGAATATAATGTTGTCTTCTTGGCGGCCCTCGTGGGGATGGACAAGGAAGAAAAGATTAAGGTTATTAATCATTTGGCTAAGTATATGGCTCCCGGAGCAACACTGATGCTAAGAAGTGCACATGGTGCACGCGCTTTTCTCTATCCTGTCGTCAATTCTCGTGATCTCAAAGGCTTCGAGGTTTTATCTATCTACCATCCAACAGACGAGCTCATTAACTCTGTCGTTATTGCTCGTAAGTTGCCGCTGCAGCCTGCTGTGCATCAACCACTTGATCAAGGATTTGGGTCCATTGTGATTCCGAGCAAATGTGCTTGTGCTGAGATTCATTCGTTCAATCCTATCAATAGGATGAACATGATTGAAGAATTGTCACTAGAGGAGCAACTTTCCTGAAGAGACAATTATATGATATGTTGGTGATTTGATTTATGTTTCATTTGTGTCCTACTTGGAGTTGTAGCCCTTAATTTCCATTTTGGTTCTCATACTGAACGTACACGTACCCCATTATCCCTGTCTCAACTCTAAGAAATAAGATGACCCTGCGGCATTTGTTTTGGTGAATTTTGTTTTTACCTCTATCCATATGAATGCATTAATCATGATGAGATGTTTCACATGTTTGTGAACAAGCCCTCCGATATAACAGTAAGATTAGATAAAAATAAAAATAAAAAAAGTAAGAGAGTTTTCTTGTTACAATAATATTCTTCTTGTCCTCTATTGAGAATTGTACCTTATGTTAGAAAAAGAAAAGACTTTTTGCTTTGTGCATTACATGGATAATCTTAGTTCATTCATTAGGAAATCCATTTAAGGATACATGTATTATATTTTTTCCATAAACTAACTGGGAAGAAGATATATTCAGAATTAAACTGAGATACACATGTAAGCTACAAGAAGGCCTGTAATACCTACGCGTTATAGTTTAACATTAGCAAACTTGGAAGAAGCAAAGAAGAAAAATTTACTCTCTTGTGTTCAAAAACATCGATCGAAATTGATGTCTCTATTTTCAACTATTGATATCATAGCGGAATCATTATAAAATATGATTACGGCTAAATCAAGTACTTCAAGAATCACAAGGATAGCTAATCATGCTCAAATAATATATCATAAGCTAAAACATAATTTAGTTTCTCTAGCATGATATTGTGCTCATATAGTCATACAATCAAGTAACGTATAAGTCAAGAAGAACAAACAACCAAATAAAGCATAAAGAAGCCTAAAACTACCTCAAATATGGTATATCCTTAATGTATGTATATACGCTCATCATCTCACATATACATCACCCCTAAATCAAGTAGAACGCAACACATAAGTCCAATTTGTAAAAAAATCTCACTTAACAAGGTTAGACAAGAGACAAACCTCCTTCAAAGATAGCTTCAACACTCAAATACTGTTTTTCCTTTAAAACTATCATTCAAACGTCCCAGATCTATCCAAAAAATACTTAACAAGGTAAAATAAAGTCATAAAGACCAATTCCAAATAATAAATCTTCAATAATCATACCTCAAAATTTAACAAAAAGTCAACTCATCGTACGAACTTAATGGAACCATCAAAAAATACAAATCTGGGATCATTTACCCATAATATTGACTTTGCGCAACTCTTCCAATCTTAAGCCTCACCTTAGGAACTAAGCGTTCCAAATCACTCTCGAACCCCTTGGAAACTAAATCACCCATACCCATAGGTCATAATCCTATGGAAAGTCTGAAATAGGAGAAATGGTGTTCTAGAACTCAAATGACGGGTTAGGTCGTTATTTTTTTTTACCTCTTAAACAAATATTCATCCTCAGATAGATTTGGAAATGTACCCGGGCTACTGAAAAGATGTGACTATCTACTTCGAATATCTGATTCAGTCTCCCAAGTAGCCTCATCGCTCGATTTCCCTTTCTAAAGCACCCTCATCAAAATAATTTCCTATGACCTCAACTTCTAAAACTACATGTCCAAAATAACTATCTGCTCTTCTTCATGTGCCAAAATCTCATCTAGTTGCACAATGCTGAAGTCCAAAATATGCGATTATATTTATTATTCCTCTAAAACGTAGAAAAATAGGCTAGGAGGCAGAGCAAACTATAAGTAATCTCATCAAATATCTCAACACCTTAAATGGTACAATAAACCTCTGACTCAATTTATCCTTGTTCCCAAATCTTATCATGCCCTTCATGGGTGAAACTTTCAAAAGTATCTTCTTACTATCTATAAATGTAATTTCACTAACCTTCTTGTCCGCATAGCTCTTCTGCCTACTCTAAGTTGTCCGAAGTTGTTATTGAATCAACTTTACCTTTTCCATGGCATCACATACCAAATATATGCCAAACAACCTAGCTTCGCCAGGACCCAACCAGCCAATAGAAGAGCGACACCATCTACCATATAAAGCTTCATATGGAGTAATCTAAATGTTGGACTAATAATTATTATTGTAAGGAAACTTCAATAAAGGCAAGTGATTATTCCAATGACGTCCAAAGTCAATCCCACAAGCTCGCAAAATGTCCTCAAGAATTTGAGTAGTTCACTCGGACTGACCATCCATCTGTGGCTGAAATGTTATGCTAATCTTGATTTGTTTTCCCAACTCCCGTTGTACTACTCCCAAAAGTGAGATGTGAATCGAGTTCCACGGTTTAAATGATAGAAATAGGAACTCCATGTATATGAACTACCTCCCGGATGTAAAACTGAGATAACCTCACCGAAATTTATGTAGTTGACACAGGTATGAAATGTATGGACTTGATGAATATATCCACAATGACCCAAATAGCATTATACTTTCTCAAGGTACATTGTAACCCTAAAACAAAGTCTATAGTGATATACTCTTACTTCAACTACAGTATAACCATCTTCTGAGTCAAATCACTTGGTTTTTTATGTTCATACTTAACTTGCTAGCAATTCAAACTCCGTGAAACATGACTAACAATGTTCTTGTTCATTATCTACCACCAATAGTATTGCTTCAAATCACGATACATCTTTGTTGCACTTGGATGAATAGAATACCAGGGATTGTGAGCCTCCTAGAGTATCAACTATGTTAATCCATCAACATAAGGAATACAAAGCCTTATGCGCTAAAACAAGTACAACTGTGCAACAACACAGCCAAGAACTCTTCTAGGATTAAAAATATTCGACCTCATGGATTTTTTGGCCAAGGTCTGAACGTCCATGACCAAAGGCGTCTCCTAAACTGAAATGAATATCAAGCTACCCCATACTTTCCACCTTTCTATTCAAGGCATCCACCACCACATTCGCCTTACTTGGATGATACAAAATTATGATGTCATAATCATTCAAAACTATAACCATATCCAATATCTTTAAATTCAGATCCTTTTGTTTGAACAAGTGCTAAAGATTGCAATGATCAGTATAAACCTTACATGACATATTACACAAGTAATGCCTCTAAATCTTGAGTGCATTTATAATTTCCACCTACTCCAAATCATAAAATAGATAATTCTTCTCATGAGGCTTCAATTGTCGTGATGCATAAGCAATCACCATGCTATCCTGCATCAACATCGCACCAATGCAAATGTGTGAAGCATTACTACACACCAATACTCATGAGACTTAAATTGTGTGGTTGCATGGGCATTCATATTTTGTAACTTTTATCGGGTTCCGAGATGTGGGCCCCACGGGCGATTTTCAGTGCAATTTTGGATTTTTAATAAAAAAATCTAGAATTTCATATGGAATTAATTCCTATAATTTATATTGACTGAATCGAATTATTGTGGCTAGATTCAAGACGTTTGGAGACCGTGTAACGACCCGACCAGTCATTTTGAGACCTAGCATGCCATTCAGTAGTCTGAGGCCATGAGCAGCTTCATTTCAGGTATTATGACTTGTACGCGTGGTCGGAATCAAATTTCAGGAAGTCCAAAATTGATTTGGGAAGATAATTCTTATTTCGGAAGCTTAAAGTTGAAAGAATGAACTAGGATTGGAATTTTTAGTAAATGGCCTCAGAATCGGGATTCGAAGGTTTCAGTAGTTTCGTATTATGATTTCGGACTTGAGCGTATGCCCGGATTGAGTTTTGGATAACCCGGGAGTGTTTTGGCGCCTATTGTGGAAGTTAGCAGTTTGGAAGAAATTTCTTAAGTTTGGCTTGAAGTGCATTTTAGTGTTATCAATGCCCATTTGGAATTCTGAGACTGGGAGTAGATCTGTATGGTGATTCTGGAGTTGGGAGCATGATCGGAAGTGAATTCGGAGGTCCGTATTTGAAGCCATTTGGCTAAAGATAGAAATTTGAAGGTTTTTGAGAAGTTTGACCAAAAGTGGAATTTTTGATATCGGGGTTGGAATCCGATTCCGGAAGTTGGAGTAGGTCCGTAATGTCAAATATGACTAGTGTGCAAA
Source organism: Nicotiana glauca (assembly GCA_026770625.1). Classification (NCBI taxonomy): domain Eukaryota; kingdom Viridiplantae; phylum Streptophyta; class Magnoliopsida; order Solanales; family Solanaceae; genus Nicotiana; species Nicotiana glauca. Next base: position 25,063 of record MU690230.1, read on the forward strand.
ATTTGAGGTCAATTGGACATGATTTGATAGGTTTAAACATCAGAAATAGAAGTTGGAAAGTTCAAAGTTCATAAAGCTTGAATAGGGGTGTAATTCATGGTTTTAGCGTTGTTTGTTATGATTTGAGACCTCGAGCAAGTTTGTAATGTGTTTTGGGATTGGTTGGTAGTTTTGGTTGGGGTACCGGGGGCCTCGGGTGGATTCCGGGTGGCTAACGGATCAAAAAATGGAATTGGGGAAGGCTTGAGGTTGCTGCTTCTATCCTAACCGCATCTGCGGTTCTTGGACCACAGAAGCGGGACCGCAGATGCGGCCAAAATCTCGCAAAAGCAGAAGGGGGACAGGCCCAAAGAAAGCACAGAAGCAGCCCAGGGACCGCAGAAGCGGTCGGCTTTCTTTTGCCCAAAGCCGCAGAAGCGGCCAAAAATTGCAGAAGCGACATCCGCAGAAGCGAAAAATGCACCGCAAAAACGGAAGTACCTGGAGGCAGCAAGGTTGTTTTAAATCGTGGGTTGAGTTCATTTCTCTCATTTTTCATGGCTTGGGGCAATTTTGGGGAGCTTCAAAGGGGGATTTTCGTCATTTAACGATTGAGGTAAGTTATCCTCACCTATTTTGAGTTAAATACATCAAATTTGTAAGGATTTGGGCATGAAAATTTGTATAAAAATTGAGGTTTTAGTAGAAAAATGTAGAAAATTATATTCTTGGAATTTAGCCACAAATTTGAGCATGGAATTAGGAGTAATTTATATATTTGAGCTATAAAGCTATGGATAGCGTATATCTTCGAGAAATTTCAGAATCCGGACACGTGGGCCCGAGGGAATTTTGGTCATTTCTCTAAGCGGAGTTGGGGATTTGTATATTTGAATTGTTAACAAGTATTCGAGTATATTCTCATTAGTTTTCCATTATTTGGCTAGTTTCGAAACATTTGGCAACGATTCGAGTCGTCGGGAAGGCTTGGAGGCCGTTTATGGATCTCCGGAGCGAGGTGAGTCTCCTTTCTAACCTTGTAAGAGGGAATTGTCCCAATACGTGAAAATAATTGATTATGTTCTCCTATTTGTTGGGGCTACATACACATGAGGTGACGAGAGTCCGTGCGTAGCTACTGTTATACTATTTTCCAGGTAGTTAGGACCCATAAGCATGTTATACTTGGATTATTTATGAAACCATTGATAGCTTGGATTGTTTAAATCACCTTTGATTAGTAAATGAATTTAAAAAGAGATTAAGCATCATTTTTCCTGAATTGTTAAAAAGAGAAATTGTCTTATTTGGATAAATAGCCCTGATAAATTCTTAATTGGCTACTTGAGCATGTATTTTATGTGTACCTGTGTCGCATACATGATTCGCGAGCAGTGTATGTGTTTGTTTATGGAACGGGCCGAACACCTCGGTAGATTAAATAGATGCATCTATGGTTCGTGTCGTTCGACCCTCGGCAGTGCACAGTTTACATTCCTGTTGGATCCGGTCGTTGCCTCGGTGTGATTTGCGCATGTTATTTGTTGTTCGAGAATTTTAAATGTAGATTTGGCCTTCGTGGATTTATATAAATTGATAAGATAATAAAGAATAGACCTTGGAAGCCCTTGCTTAATTGTTGAAGGTGTTTTACCTATTTTTCTGGGTTCGCGAATTTGAACTACCATATAAATCCATTATTTTTCTCGCATTTTTAGAATATTATTAATTGACCTCTAGTGAGTGTCGAAGTTGGCCATCTCGTCTCTACTTCTTCGAGATTAGGCGGGATACTCATTGAGTACACGTTGATTACATACTCATACTACACTTCTGTGCATTTTTGTTGCACAGGTATATATACCTCTAGCAGCCTACTGGGCGTAGCAGCGCGGATGATTTCGGGACTGGGTGAGCTGCATTGTTCGAGGCGACCCACAACTGGTGTAGTTCCTTTCAGCATTTGTATATTATTCTCTGTCCACTATATTTCGGACAGATGTTATATTTTATTTTCCTTATCAGTAGTTGCTCATGCACTTGTGACACCGGGTTCTGGGATGGTTTTTCGAAAGATTTGTACTAATCATTTATTGTTTAATCTGAATTGAAGTAAAGATTATTTTTAATTATGAAAAATGGAAAGAGAAATCTTAGCTTTTCAAAAGTATTAAAAGAGGATTTAATTGATAATTTAGTTGGCTTGCCTGACAGAGGTGTCCGGCGCCATCACGATCCTTTGTGGATTTTGGATCGTGACAACATGTTATCAGAGCACTAGGTTCCCATCGGTGTCACGAGTCATGAGCAAGTCTAGTAGAGTCTAGCGGATCAGTACAGAGACGTCTATACTTATCCTCGGGAGGCTACAAGGCTGTTAGGAGTACTTCCCTTCTTGATTTCCTTATCGTGTGGTTCAATTCCTTTGAGGCTTATGCCTTTGATTTCTTCCTACTCAATCTTATGCGAGCGCTTGTCATAAATCAAAAATTGAAGGATTGTAATGGCACTACAAATGTGGCATGGGATGATTCTCCCGGTATAATTGATTGAGCTATTATAGTCGCCTTAAGGAAGGATATTCTAGTGTTCAGCTCAGTAACAGAACCTCTAAGAGCCTTGAGGCTAGGCACAAGTTTCCATAATACTTATGAGCGATTATTCAGCAGTGTTGTTGTGATGGTAGGGTGTTTGCGTACGTGTCGGGACAGTGAATGAATTGAAGGGAGGTTTACTCAGTGTGTAATCAATGGATTTAGTATTTCATTCCCGGCAGGGGAAAGTCAATTGAACTAGGGATGGTCAGATATGGACAAGTGGAAGTAACGAAACATGGTAATTGCAAGTGTGGCGGAGTTCTCCTCTATATGGGGGTGTTGTTGTCCTAATTGGACGCTTTAAGTTTGTCGGTGTTATGATCTGCTACAATTCGCCTTTGGGGTAAGATATTGTGAAATAGTATTGGAGATACAACTACCAGATATCATGGGGTGCGGTGGTTATGGACTGAATCAGTATTTCAAATGTTGTCGGTTCAATAAAGATGACCTTTAGAAAGGTTTAGGGTTAGTAGAAAATTATGGATTCGAGTTCTATGAAGATAAATTTTATTAAGACAACAACTGGACAGCAAAAGATGAGAAAGGCATGTGGGAAGTGTCAGGTGGCGTTTTAAACTTCTAAAAGGCCAGGCTTAGGGAGCGCAGCCCAAACAGTTGATTGAAGGAGTGAGTTTGCCCATAGTGGGAGAGTGGTGGAGCTGTATAGGGCCTAGTAGTAGGATGACTACGCGCCTAAGGATAATTTGGAAGGATCTGGGATCTTAGCATCGGGCAATGGAAGTCTGTAGAGTTAATTTGAAGCATGGGGTTGTTATGCGGCAGGAGATTTGGTATGACGCAAAGGAGCTTCTTGAAATGAAGAGAGATGTAGCATGACTTTGAAGTGGAAGGATGTTGTCACACATTTAATGGGTGTCCACGAAAGGTAAATAGACTGGAACAACTAGGGAGTGAGCTTGGACCCATGAGGGTTATTTCCTGTGAGCAATTTAGCGATCGCGTGGTTGGCGAAGCTTCTGCGAAGATTTCTACGGGTTATGCAGCAAAGGGAACTATTGTGTGAATGTTGTTAAATGATTTAGAGCATCAAATTGGGTTTCTACGATAAGATATCGAGAATGTCGGCGATTGATTGCGCAAGGTTATGTTAATAAGAGATTAAGAATCCTGGTGAACTCCAGAGTTTTGTAATAATGGCTTCAAGCTAAGTGGGAGAGTCCCACAGCCTATGATTGGGTTGCATGGTTAACTACCCGTGAGGTTTCTGGTTATTTGCATACTTAGGGGTTATCCCAGCTACGGAAAAATACCATAAGTAGTCATTTGAGCTGAGGAATTATTAACGATGTGCTATGGTTAGCCTTATGGGCTCATGTTCGAACTTGGGAAAAGATTCAGGATTTATACCTTGTATAGAAGCGGGTTAAAATGGGAGTGACTCTGCCAGGTGCTTCATTGACAGGGTATTAGTGTGCTAGAAGATTCAGGGAGCTGATTATATTCGAGATCAAGTCAGAGTGGGTGGCTCTCAACAACGGTCCTAGTGGAATTCAAAAAATAAAGTGTGGTACCTAATGATTTCAAACCTATAAGTACAACTAAAAATCAACCTTTGTAGCAGCTTATGAGAAGGTGCCCAGAATGTTCTATGATATGTTACCTTGTGGTGTAGCATTTGAGAAATATGAAGTAATTTGTGAGATTTGAGACAGCATGGTCTCGCGATTCAAGGTCACTCGGGGTGAGTGTAAAGGGAGCATGTTATGTGTTGAAGAGAGTTAGTATTATTTCCAAATCAATCAAGGATAAATTGGAAGGAAAGGGATTGATTACCCATAGTTGAATTTGGCATGTTAGGGTCTGTGATCAATTCATTCAGCGTGATCGAGTTATGTGTATGATTTGTGGCGGTACGAGTGAGGTTTGCCGGCAGCCGTAATTGACGTTATTCAGAAGCATTCTTCTGTTATGGCTTGTTAAGTGGAAGCAGGTTCCGGAAGGAATATGGTGGCTTGGGCCACTACTTAGAGATTTGCATATCCTTCGGTTATGGGAACTCACTTGTGTATTGCTATGATTCTCCTGAAGTGAGTTAAGTGAAAAGTTCGTATATCATGAAGTGTTAAAATATTAATGATTTCGGAGTTATGATGAAAATCGTGTTCTATCGTATATTGGCACGTTGGGTGCAGTGAGAGGTATAGAAGTTTGAAATGAGAATCAAAGTTGCAGTTCGGTGTGGACAAAGATGTCGCAAGCTTGGATGGGCCGGAAAGGAGTTTCAGTGTTTAGAGTAAGTTGGGATTATCTTCAGCGTCACTTGAGATCGGTGTTTTGTAAAGGGGGCTTGTATTATGGTTAAGGATTCTGATCACTTTTCAGCATTGGTGCGGCCGATGGTTCGGATGAGCGGACCCGTTATTTATTTCGGAAGATTTTGGGAGCGTACCCCACGGGAAGCTTGTATAAGCGTGACATGTAGTCACTTAATTAACTAAAGATTTAAACCAAGTGTGAGGATTGTGGTAATATCATTAATTTGGGAATTTAGGCCTGGAGAGCACTTTGTTTATTGGGTTATGAATCGAGGAGGTTGCCCGATTATGATGGTTGTTCTTATGAGTTCCGAGGAAAAGGGAGTTACTATGGACCTTTGAAGGGTTATTGTCTTAACTTGGTATGAACAGGATCGACTTAAGGTCGGTGGATAGGTTTAAATGTGAATATGGGCTCTATGTCAGGCCAGTTGTGTTCATTTCAGTAACGCACTCCTTATAGAGTAGTCAGGGTGTTATCTCGTTGTCAGATATTTCATGTAGTGATGCATTGCACCGTATGAGTTGTGAGACGGCCTAATAAATTGTGTGTGTGTTGAGGATTCGCGTGGAAATGTCGTATTATGAGCAAAATGGCTCCTAAGATTCAGATTATATATCGCACCTCAGATGTGCTTGAGTTTCGAAGCTTATGGTGCTATATGTCCCCTAGGGAATGGTACTGTACACTTAGAGTGCTTGTGACCAAGATTCGGTATTTCATTGTAATGAGAAATTTAGCTTGATGTGTATCTCTTTATGTGAGTTTTACATGTGGATCGAGTGGCACGATGCCATGGGTATGTTACTTGGATCGGGTGGCACGCCGCCATGATTATATTGTGAGGATTGGGTGGCACGCCGCCATGGTTATGTTGTGTGGATTGGGTTGCACGTCGTAACAGTGTGATGTTGAATGTAGTTTTCTATATGCTAATTTTGTATGTCCTGCGTCTTATTTTCTAAGGAAAGTCTGTAGTAGTGCGGGAGTTAGGTACTTCCTTCCAGAGTTCATTTTCCTTTGGCATTGCATTCGATTGGTGGCCTATTGGCGCATGGTAGAATCATATGAGATTTTAACAATTTCTAGGGTGGCTTATTGCCTGAGCAGTTGTATCGGATGAGACGAGATCCCTTGATCTAGGATTTTGTGCAATCCAGATATATGAGGTATGTTATGGAGATAAGACCATTATTGGGTTCAGAATGAGGTGGAGGTTTTTGTCAGGAGTATAGACCTAATGTTTTGTTGACTCGGCAGTTGATTATGAATGTTGGTACATCTCCTCCGTCTTGGCGGTATGGTAAAGGTTAAAGTAAGACCTGTATATGTCATGGGGTGCAATGGGAGCATCAGATTAGTAGGATTTTGACTAAGTTGATCAGAAAAAAAAAAGTTATTGTGGCCCTACGAGTAGATGATGCAAAGTGTGAATTTAACAAAGTTATGCAATCTTGTTTGAGTAAAACATGTAGTGATTTATATGGTGATCGTATGTTGGGAGCAGGCCTAGCATTTAGTTCCGCATGTTAGAATTGGACTTTGAGGCATATCTGCTTGAATAAAAGAGAATATCTTCGGAATTGATCGAGCTAATGTGCTAGACTAAGTTGTGGTAGCACAGGAAGGCGCATGAGGTGCTCAATAGTGATTTTAGACTACTTCAGTATAGTTCTCAACACGTTCGAGGACCAATGTATGTTTAAGTTGGAGAGAATGTAATGACCCGACCGGTCGTTATGAGCCCTAGCGCGCCATTGAGCAGTCTGAGGCCATGAGCAGCTTCATTTCAGGTATTATGACTTGTACACGTGGTCAGAATCAAATTTCGGGAAGTCCAGAGTTGATTTGGGAAGAGAATTCTTATTTCGGAAGCTTAAAGTTGAAAGAATGAACTAGGATTGGAATTTTGAGTAAACGACCTCAGAATCAGGATCTGAAGGTTCCAGCAGGTTCGTATGATGATTTCGAACTTGGGCGTATGCCCGAATTGAGTTTTGGATAATCCGGGAGTGTTTTGGCGCTTGTTGTGGAAGTTAGCAGAAGAAATTTCTTAAGTTTGGCTTGAAGTGTATTTTAGTGTTATCAATGCCCGTTTGGAATTCCAAGACTGGGAGTAGCTCCGTATGGTGATTCTGGAGTTGGGAGCACGATCGGAAGTGAATTCGGAGGTCCATATGTCATTTTGAAGCCATTTGGCTAAAGATAGAAATTTAAAGGTTTTTGAGAAGTTTGACTGGGAGTGGACTTTTTGATATCGGGGTCGGAATCCGATTCCGGAATTTGAAGTAGGTCCATAATGTCAAATATGACTTGTGAGCAAAATTTGAGGTCAATCGGACATGATTTGATAGGATTAAACATCGGAAATAGAAGTTGGAATGTTCAAAGTTCGTAAAGCTTGAATCGGGGTGTAATTCATGGTTTTAGCGTTGTTTGTTATGATTTGACGCCTTGGGCAAGTCCGTAATGTGTTTTGGGATTGGTTAGTAGTTTTGGTTGGGGTCCCGGGGGCCTCGGGTGGATTCCGGGTGGCTAACGGATCAAAAAATAGAATTTGGGAAGGCTTGAGGTTGCTACTTCTGTCCTAACCGCATCTGCGGTTCTTGGACCGCAGAAGCGGGACAGCAGATGCGGCCAAAATCTCGTTGAAGCGGAAGGGGGCTAGGCCCAAGGAGAGCGCAGAAGTGGCCCAGGGACCGCATAAGCAGTTCCGCTTAAGCGGCCACCAGACCGTACAAGCGGTCAGGTACCTCTTGCCCAAAGCTGCAGAAGCGGCCAAAAATCGCAGAAGCAACATCCGCAGTAGCGGAAAATGCACCGCAAAATCGGATGTACCTGGAGGCAGCAAGGTTGTTTAAATTGTGGGTGGAGTTCATTTCTCTCATTTTTTATGGCTTGGGGCGATTTTGGGGAGCTTCAAGATGGGATTTTCGTCATTTAATGATTGAGGTAAGTTATCCTCACCTTTTTTATGTTAAATACATCAATTTTGTAAGGATTTGGGCATGAAAATTTGTATAAAAATTGAGGTTTTGATAGAAAACCTAGAAAATTATATTCTTGCAATTTAGCCACGAATTTGAGCATGGAATTAGGAGTAATTTATATATTTGAGCTACTGAAGCTATGGGTAGTGTATATCTTCGAGAAATTTTGAAATTCGGGCACGTGGACTCGAGGGTATTTTGGTCATTTCACTAAACGAAGTTGGGGATTTGTATAATTTGAATTGTTAACAAGTATTCGAGTATATTCTCATTAGTTTTCCATTATTTGGCTAGTTTCGAAATATTTGGCAACGATTCGAGTCGTGGGGAAGGCTTGGAGGTCGTTTATGGATCTTCGGAGCGAGGTGAGTCTCCTTTCTAACCTTGTAAGAGGGAATTGTCCCCATATGTGAAATAATTGATTTTGTGCTCCTATTTGTGGGGGCTACGTACGCACGAGGTGATGAGAGTCCGTGCGTAGCTACTATTATGTTATTGTCCGGGTAGTTAGGACCCATAAGCATGTTATACTTGGATTCTTTATGAACCCATTGATAGCTTGGATTGTTTAAATCACCTTTGATTAGTAAATGAATTTAAAAAGAGATTAAACATCATTTTTTCTAAATTGTTAAAAAGAGAAATTGTATTATTTGGATAAATAGCCCAGATAAATTCTTAATTGGCTACTTGAGCATGTATTTTATGTGTACCTGTGTCGCATGCATGATTCGCGAGCAGGGTATGTGTTTAATTATGGAACGGGCCAGACGCCTCGGCAGAATAAATAGATGCATCTATGGTTCATGCCGTTCGACCCTCGGCAGTGCACAGTTTACATTCCTGTTGGATCAGGCCATCTCCTCGGTGTGATTTGCGCAAGTTATTTGTCGTTTGAGAATTTTAAATGTGGATTTGTCCTTCGTGGCTTGATATAAATTGATAAGATAATAAAGAATAGACCTTGGAAGCCCTTGCTTAATTTTTGAAGGTGTTTTACCTGTTTTTCTGGCTTCGCAAATTTGAACTACCATATAAATCCATGATTTTTCTCGCATTTCCAGAATATTATTAATTGACCTCTAGTGAGCGTCGAAGTTGGCCATCTCGTCTGTACTTCTTCGAGATTAGGCGGGATACTCGTTGAGTACACGTTGATTACGTACTCATACTACACTTCTGTGCATTTTTGTTGCACAGGTATATATACTTCTAGCAGCCTACTGGGCGTAGCAGCGCGGATGATTTCGGGACTAGGTGAACTGCATTGTTCGAGGCGACCCGCAGCTAGTGTAGTTCCTTTTAGCATTTGTATATTATTCTCTGTCCACTATATTTCGGACAGATGTTGTATTTTATTTTCCTTATCAGTAGTTTCTCATGCACTTGTGACACCGGGTTCTGGGATTGTTTTTCAAAAGATTTGTACTAATCATTTATTGTTTAATTTAAATTGAAGTAAAGATTGTTTTTAATTATGAAAAATAGAAAGAGAAATCTTAGCTTTTCAAAAGTATTAAAAGAGTATTTAATTGATAATTTAGTTGGCTTGCCTGACAGAGGTGTCCGGCGCCACCATGACCCTTAGTGGATTTTGGATCGTGACTGACCGATTTGAGAGGCAAAGGTATTTTAGAGTAGAATTTTGCTCGGATTGAGGTAAGTAACAGTTATAAATATGGTCTTGAGGGTATGAAACCCTAGATTTTTGTGTCATATGAATATTCTGGAGATGATGCACATGCTAGGTAATGGGCGTGTAGCCTTGCACCGTGAGAATTATGACTTGATCCCTTCCGTGAAACTATAAAACTGAATAACTTGTTGTTAGTTATATGCTATCTATGTTTTATAGAAATTTGACTATAAATCAAGTTAGAAATAATGTTTAGGCTATGTGTTGATATTGTTGGGACCCACAAAGGCCGCGCTACATATTGAACTGCCTGCTAAATGCTATTTGTACTCTATCTAAGTTTTTACTCGCATATCATATCTCAGTCTATGTTATTTATTATTAAGACATCATGTCATTTCTACTTGGACTGATTTCTCTTATTCCTGAGAGCCCGAGAGACTAGAGAGGTTGATGACTGAGTGAGGCCGAGGGCCTGACGGTGAGATATTGATATTATAGCACGTGAGTTGTCTGTGCAACATGTGAGTTTCCCATGCGGATCTAGATATTGATACTGTAGTATGTGAGTTATCCGTGCAGATCTTGATATGATATTATAGCACGTGATATTTTCGTGTAGCATGTGAGTTGTCCATGTGAATTATAGCGGTTGGGCTGTAGGAGCCCTCCGGAGTTTTTACACCCCAAGTGAGTGCAAGTACCTATTGAGTGAGAGTATTGAGGGCTGAGGTCCAAGTGATTGAGTTGTTGAGATGAGTTGAGTGATTGTTGTTCTGAGAGGCTGTACGCTTTCATTTTTTGTTGCACTTAGTTGTTATCTATCATTGTTTATCAAATTCTAGAAGGTCTTATATCCGGTTTACTTGAACTAGAAACTATATAAAAACTGATTTGACTTAAATTGCTGAATTTGAAAGCATGTCTATTTCTTGCTGAAATTACTGAAAACGAACCATAATTGTGGCTCATCACTATCTTCAGTTTCTTATTTGTTATTGTTATTTACTGAGTTGGATGTACTCACGTTACTCCATGCACCTCGTGTGTAGATCCAGACATTTTCGGTCATGGCGGCTGCCTATTGAGGAGTCAGATCCAAGAGACTATCGAGGTAGCTGCATGGTGTTCGTAAGCCTTGACTCTCCTTCATTATCCTTATCTGTATTTTAGATTTTATTTCCTAGACATTGTAGTGGACTGTATTGTGGTATAAATTCTCATGTACTTAGTGACACCAAGTTTTGGGAGTTTATTTGTATCAGTATTTATGAAATTTTCTTTCAACTCGAAATATTATGTTTTCAAACTTAACTAATATTGTAGGTTATTGAGGTTGTCGGCTTGCCTAGTATTGAGATAGGCGCCATTGCGACAGGAGAGATTTTGGGTCGTGACAACCTCAAAACCCTAACATGTTGGGAATTCTCAAATTAGCTCATTTTTTTTATCAAATCTAGTTCAATTTTAGCCAAATTTGATATGTATCTCTACAATATATTCTCCCACTACAAATTGCGGTTTCGAAAAAAGCTATGTATGGAGAGTATTAGAGATTTAGAAGGAAAAGATTTTGGCGGTAAGAACTTTTGGTATCCCACCTCCTAATTCTGAAATTACAGTTTCTTTTATTAATTAGAATTCTTCAAACAACCTAATTTTGCATTACGCTTTGGTATTTTAATCACATATACTTGAAGATTGAAGAAGACAAGGATAGGGAGGCAAGCTATTTGAAGAACATTGATATAGGGCTCAGGCTTTCACAGGTTCTTATTTATCTTCTATTTAATTTAATACTATGTAAATCTATTTTTTGTAATGTGATAGTTAAAAGAAAGTATTTTTCTGTTATGAAGCACTTACTAGGTTTCTCCTTTCCAAGTTATTTAGGCTCTTTAAGGTTGTTTGTAGAGTATATCTCTACTATTTGAAGTTCCCATATATAAAAATATATTTCTATTTGAAAAGGATTGGATCAATATGATCTCATTTTATTTGTCAGATGATTATGGATTTACTCTTGTGAATTTAATTATCTACTCTACACAAGGCATCAGCTGTCAAACAACATTTCATCTTTGCTTCTCAGGTTCAACATGTATTTTATATCCATTATCCAATGGCTAAGGAGTGTGAAATTGTTATTAAACTTAAGCCAAAAGGTTTTTCCGATTTAGGTGAAAATACATAGGCAACTGGGCATATGAAAGTCCATGTGAAAGGGTGGCATGAGCAACGACTAGATGATACTACATTTGAAAGTGAAAAGATATTTAGTGGCTTAGGGAAGGAGTGTCCGGAACAAAAATTGACCCACAAACTCTAGAAAGTATTGAAGTATTTTATGAAGATTACATGTCTTATTTTTTACTTGGTAGTTAGATATTATTTCATACTTTTAGACAGTAGAAATTAATTTTCAATTTGGCAGGAGTCATAGTTTTTGAGAAATTTCATTGAGATAGCAAGAAAAAGACACAAGAGATTATAGTCAAAGTGGGCTCTTTCCAATTCTTTGGAGCAACAAAGACAATAAATGGAAGGTACAACAATGCATGAACCACCTCAAAACTAGACACAAAATGAAACACAAGCAAAGTATGGGTGTTAGAATTGGCTAAAATAGTAAATCGATCAGTAATGAGCAGGTAAATAATTTTATACTCATTCACAAACCTTTTTCTCTTTAAGTTATTGTTGCTATTTATTTTTATTTTAATTATAATAATCTTCTCCTGTAATGGGTTTTCAATAACTCAATTAAAGATCACAATAGTCATTATCACCAATTTTATTTGTTCTCACAAATAAAGTGAGTTTGAGCAGTATATACTAGTTGTGAGTTTCATTGCCCAGGTGTTGTTGTAATGACCCGATCAATTGTTTTGAGAATTTATACTTTTCTCACCAGTTTTCAGGCATGACTAGCTTCGTATGATGTATTATGACTTATGTAAATCATTGGTTTTGGTTTTTAGGATAATCAGAATAGATTTGGAAGAACAATTCTCAGCTTGAAGCTTTAAATTTAAAAGGTTTAACCCAATCTTGACTTTTTAGTATTCGATCTCGGAGTTGGATTTTTATGATTTGATTAGCTCAGCTGGTCGATTTTGGACTTAGGAGCACGTCCGAAATGAAATTTGGAGGTCCGTGGTGGATTTATGCTTGAATTGGCAAAATTGGAAAGTTGGCATTTCCAATCGGCAGTGGAAATCTTGATATCGGGATCGGAATGGAATTACAAAAATTGAAGTAGGTCTGTTGTGTCATTTGTGATGTGTGTGCAAAATTGCAAGTCATTCGGAGGTGATTTGATAGGTTTCGGCGTCGTTTGTGGAATTTGGAAGTTTCTAAATCCTTAGGCTTGAATCCGAGGGTGATTTGATGTTTTGATGTTGTTTTTAGTGTTCCGAAGATTTGTATAAGTTTGACTAGTGGAATATGACCTGTTCGTACTTTTTGTTAAGGTCCCGGGGACCTCAAAAATATTTCGGATAGTTTTCAGAAAGTTTGGCCTTGAGTTGATGTTGCTGATTGTGCTGCTTCTGTCATTTCCGCACCTGCGGATTTGGGATCGCAGGTGTGAAGCCATTTGTGCGAGTTGGGAGCCGCAGATGTGGACACTATGGAGTTGGATCTTTTCTGCAGAAGTAGAAGCTGAGTCGCAAGTGCACACTGCAGGTGCGATGGCGTTGACCGCAGATGTGGAATTGGTACATTTAGTGGATTCCGCACCTATGATGGAAATTCTACAGGTGCGGTTTTGCTGGACAGAAAAAACTCCAGCTTGAGGTTTGTTCTTCATTTTTCGATTTTGGGCTTAAGGAACTCGGAATAGGGGCGATTTTTCAAGGGATTTGAAAGAGCAACGTTGGGGTAAGTAATTACAACATATAATGGTTTAAATTTCATGAATCTATGATCTTATTCATCATCTAATTGAGAGGTTGGACTAGAAATTTGGGAATTTAGGGCTTGAAGTTGGAGAGTGGATTTTGAGAATGTGAGTGAGCATATGAGGTCCGATTTTGGTAAATTTGGTATGTATGGACTTGTGAGAGGATAAGGATTCTATTGATGTGATTTTTGTCGGATTCTGAGATGTGCGCCTGACGGCCAGGGTTGGCCAAATTTCGGGATTTTTGAGTTAATTTGATTATTTGTGCATGGACTTTGTTCCCTTAGCATATATTGATGTTATGGTTCTTATTTTTTATAGAGTCGACGCGAGTTGAGACCGAGTCGAGAGGCTAGGGTGTCGCGGAGTAGTATTTCATCCGATTTGAGGTAAGTAATGATTGTAAATCTCGTCCTGAGGGTATGAAACCCCAGATTTCACATCGTTGTGCTACTTTGAGGTGACACATGTTGATACCCAATTTTTTTCTATCTATTGTTTAGACTCAAAATATTCTCAAAATAGTATGTACATGCATATATAAGCATGCCAAAGAGTTTTGGTATTTTTTCCTTATTTTTGAAGTCTTAAAATCAATTTGTTCTCTATTTTAATAGTACAAAATTCAATAATTATTCCCAATCTATCATTTTGGTGAATAATTTATTTTTTATTCTCATATTTATACTAAAATATAATTAAGGTAATTTTTTCATATTTTTATAAATCTATTTGATATTTTAAGCTAAAATTGCATAAAATTACAATTATAGCCTATATTGCGATTAATAGCATCTTACAATTAATTAAATTACGTCCAATATTTTTAGATTAACATTTATATGTTATTAATTAGTTCAGTACTTTTAATTTATTTTAAAGTTATTTTAACTATTTTAATTAAATTAAAAGGGAAGAACTGGCTATTTAACGTGCATTCCATTTGCATTTCAATTGAAGCCAAATCAAACCCCCTAATTGACCCAATTCCAGGCCCAATTCCAGGCAAGTCTGACCCAACCGCTAACCCGTTTAAACCAGCCCGACCCAAGCCCCTTTGATCTGAACCGTTGATCTTTGAGATCAACGACCTCAATTCGCCCTTCCTTAATTAAACCTAATGACTAACCCTAATTCCCTCATTTTCATTTCAGTAGCTACCCCTGAACACCCTCCACCTCTCAAACTCTCTCAAGTGTTCTTGAAACCCTAATCACCTCCCCCCCATTTTTGACCTCTAACTCACCAGAATCCATGGCCTCTTAGGCCATGAATGATCTATGCTCACCTCCTATTGCTCCTATGTGCTTGGTACTCGAAGGTTCGATGCTAGACCTCAAAGGTGTCCACCCAGACCTCCGTCGACTTGAGGTTTCCAGCCATCTCTAGCCTGGCTCCGGCACATCTTAGCCTCCTGAGCCTGTTTCTAGTCTCATCCGACTTAGATCGGACGTTTTCGAAGCCTTTCTCATTTTAGGGTTCATCTGAAAACCCTAACTATCGAGGTTCTTCTCTGGTTATCTCCAGATCTGTGTGTATTCGTGCTTTATCTTGAGTTTTCAAGCGGTTTCCCCAATTTTTTTCTTTTTAAAATCTTTCTTTCAAAGTCGCCTCTTTTCGGTTTAGGGTTTTCCGAAAATGTTTCAGTGTTTTCCTACTTTTCTTCTTCCTTTCTTATGTGTGTTTTATATTCTTATGTGTTTGCATATATAAATGTTCTTCTACCATGTTTTCTGTATTTTGTTCTTCTCTATACTATGTTTTCACATGCTACGTTTATATGCCATGTTTTTATGATATGTTCTGCTACTGGCCTCCCACTATGACTTGATATGATTCGGCTACTGCATTTTTCAACCGTGTTCACTAAGTGTTCTTAGTATGCCTGCTTAAGCGTATTTGCCTCTACTGTCTCTTCTACTCTCATTGTATTTCAAATTAATTCCCTTACTCTATTTTACATTAAAATTTCTACTGTATCTGCTTGTTTCTCTTCTTTGCATTTGGTTCAAGTCGAAAACCCTAGAATTTGGGGTTTTGGCGAGTGTGGTCTTGTATATTTGGACTAGGGTTCTATTCAAACCCTGGACTCTCTCAAATTCACTTTAGATCCATATAATCAGTTTGAATCCTTTTGTGTATGAACTCTTCTGATTAGCATGATAACCCCTTTTATATGTGTTAAAATCTTTCTTCAAAAGGTTTTCCAACTTGTGTTCGAATCAGAATCTTTTTTTTGGGGTTAATTGATTGCTACTGATTCTTCTTAAGTGAAGCCTCCCGTTACCTTTTTCTGACTAGGTTCATTCATACAAAAAAAATTGACTCTTGATTGCTTGGCTGTCAACAAATTTCCATTCCTTAATTTGCATGACTGTGTACTGTCAAAAGCCTTTCCTTAAATAATTATTATGTATTTACCCTTCTTGAATTCCTTTGAAAATTTTTTAATTAACTCCTTTCCTTATTTACCTTGCCCGTTTGAAATCAGAATCCCTTAATTAAAGGGAAACCTTGCGTGATTGATTTTTCAAACTATTTTCTTACCTATTTCAGCTTCTTTTCTGTACTATAAATACATGACACAATTTTTAAACACACACGATTTTTAATCATCAAAACTCTCTTCTAAAAACTTACACTCGTGCTTCTTGATTGCAACTTGGCTTCCCTAAGTCTACTGCTTCTCCCTGCTTGCTTGTTTCTGAAAACTGGTATGCCCTTTCACTTAAGTTTTTGCCTCATCCCTATATGTTTATTCTATAGTTTCATTCTTCTGTGTAGCTTGCTGTTCATGCTTCGTAGCTTATGCTAAGTATTTTTTTTTCTTTCTTTGCTTCTGCTTTCATATGAGTCCCTACCCCCTAACCCCCTTTATGTGTTGAGTTAAAACCTTGGCCTGACAGTATCCCAATTACTGCCCAGGCTATGGCTTGACCTTCAATAGGTCCTGGACTCTCCAATGTTTGGCCAGTGGGCTGGGCAGGGGTGTGCCAGCATTTTATGTTGCTGGGCATGACCACCAGCCTGCCTTGGCATCCCTTAAATCACTCTATTGCACTTGTTCCTAGATTCTAAGTTCTGTCCCCCTCCAATGAGCCTTGCCTTGGGACCTCAAGTTCCCTCTTAACTTGAACGTTGGAGGGCTGGCCCTTCCATACTACACTTTAATTCATTTTTGTAATGATATCTAGGTGTGAGCATTGCCTGGAGTTCTTGAAACTCCTTGGAACTTTGACACATCCCGGATAAGAGATAGGCTTTGGAACCTGATCCTGGCAGTTGGCTCATATCATATTGGTAGACCTTGGGTTTGAATTAGGTTCCTTGGATGCAGCTTAAGAGTTCTGATGTAATTTTATTTCCTTTTTTCGATTCGTTTTGGTCTGTAATAAAATTTTGTAATAACTTATGGGGTTTTAGTAAAAAGGGGAGGGTTGTCTATGTATGCATGAGGGTAGATATCCTGCCTATAGGAGTTTTTCTTTAAATTTTTGCAATTTCATATATATAAAGATCATGCTCATAGGATTCCTGCAATTTCATATATAGAAATCATGTTTATAGGAACTCTGCATATCATATAGAAATCATGCTCATAAGAATTCTGCGCTTTTATGTATAGAAATCCTGCTCATAGGAACTCTGCATATCACATAAACATCCAGCTCATGAGGACTTTATATGTCGAGACCATGTCTTTAAGATTCTGCATTTTGCATCCATCATTAGGCAAATAGTTTTAGGTCAAATAATAAACAAGTGCATCATAGATACCATGCTCATAGGATTTCTCCTGCTACACCTGTGAAAAGTGTTTAAATTAACAACGCTAGAAAGCATGCCTATAGGAACTATCAATTAAATCTGCATCACTCGTTACAGAACTCGCACCATTCTGTTAAAACTGGCAACCGTCTATAATCAATTTGCTTCTCTATTCCTGAAACTAGTAGATGCCATGCTTATAGGTCATCACGTAGGCAAACAAGTAAGTTGTTAATTAATTGCACCAGTCTTCGATAAGTCGCATCCAGGCGAGCCTAATGCGAACCTCTTGCCAGAAAATATGTAATGAACCAGCCCGCCTAACGATAAGCATAATTTCGACCTAATCAGTATATATAAGACATGCTAAATTACATGATTTTTTGTGATTAAAGGAGGTTTATCTCAGCCTTGATTGTTTTGAGATCCTATAGTTGTTTCATGTGTTTTGCTTAACGTCTTAGTATTTTAACCTTTTTAAACCTTTAAAAAGCTAAACTCCCTCCCTTTAGGATTAGTGGTCCTAAAGCCTCCAGGACTGATAGGTGGGACGGGTAATAGCATGTTGTAGGTTACGACACCATTTCGCGCTTAATACCTTAACGGGGTGGGAAGGGTAGACATGGAGATGATGATCACACAATAACACTGCGCGACGATCGGTTACCGGTGTTGTGTGGATGATCCATGTGTTTTATAAACCTAGGACCCCTTTCCTTATGTAACATTGTTTAATATCAATAAATTTTGTCTTTTCAACTACTCAAAAAAAAGTCATCTTTAATTTTACTGCATTTTTTCCTTCTTCCAAATTTTTTTTTCTTCTTTGTTTATTCAATGATTTGATTAATTTTCTGCCTTTTAGACCCTTCTTTAAATTGTTGTAGATCGTCTAGACCTTGATTCCAACATACTTGTCACGTATCTATTTGCAACCCTTACGTGTAAAATTATTTGTGCATCTATTTGCATTAAAGTCACAACATAGCATGGTCGGGAACCACACTAGTGGATCTTAAGGGGTGCCTAACACTTTCCTCTCGAGATAATTTCTAGCCCTTACCCGAACTCTGATTTTCCAACTCAAAAACTCTTAGTTCCCTAATGCACTTAATCATTAGGTGGCGAATCTTCAATTCCAAAACCCAATTCCTAAACAGGAATAGAGTTGTCCTCCCGAATGTCGTAAACCCGATTTCGCGAGAAAAAGGGGCGTCGACAGCATGGCGACTCTGCTGGGGATTCTTTAAGCTTTTACCACTGCATGTTATATGTGACTTTACTGTTTTCTTTATTTCTTTATTTAATGCCTTTATTCGAAACTGACTTGTCTTTTTGTTTCTTTTTCTTTAACGCTTTCATTAACTGTTTTCCGTAAATACCGTTGTAATTTCTAAGCAATTGTTTTAATCATTATGAACGTGAAAATACATGACAATTTGTTTCATTATTGTAATTGCATCTTCAACATCATATTCCACTCGTGCCATACAAATACCATAGCAACGCTTGATGAATGGTTGCGCTCTTCTAATATTACTACCCCCTAAATTCTGGCAAAGGCATATTTGCGGTAAAACTAGTTGAGTGCAGTCGACGGTTCCATGCCTTTCCCTCTTGAGTTGTCCGCTCAAGGGTACCGGTCTAGCACCCCATAGAAACCTTACTCTGTTTAATTGTTCATGCATCACTATCAAACCTAGTCGAGTCAGTTATGTTGTCCTCATAATGACTCTTGAAGATAGCCTTATCCGGAGTCCACTGGGTTCCCCTGGAACCCAAACGGACAACACCATACTCTGTGCATTTATTTGGAGAGCTAAATGTTGTTTATGCCAATTATTGACTTAAACAGTCAAGTCCGGCGGGGGTGAGGGACTAACGCTTTATTTTGCAGGAAATGAGGCACGAAATCCCCAAGTTCGGCATGGTAACCAATATTCACCAAGGTTGCTAAGATGGTGGGAAGACCTTCATTCCAATGATCGGACTCTTGACCGCAAGTATTTGGGAAACTTACCCTCTCTTTTGGAAATTTGGCCGGACAACAAAATCGTAGAGGCCGCGACCTTATTCTGGGACAGTAATAGATCAGTATTTCGATTTGGGGACCTTGAAATGACACCATTGCTCGAGGAAATAGGTGGGTTAGCCGGTATTCCTTGGGAGGCTCCAGGTTTGCTCATGCCAGAAAATCGCAAAGGTAAAGGTTTCTTCAAAATGATGGGATTGAAGAAAAATTTAGACTTGACTTGTTTAAAGGATTCCTATGTTCCTTTTGACTACCTGTACGAGAGGTACGGTCATAGAAATTCCTACCGTACCTATCCAGATGAATTCACCCTCACATTATTAGGGCATATCCACAGGAGAGTCTTCGTCTTTATGTTCTGCTTCCTGGGAATGATAGTGCTTTCCATGAAGAAGGCTAGGATCCATACTAGACTAGCCATGGTCGCCAAGACACTAATGGAGGGGATTGAAGGGCAACATTTCAGCATAGTGCCCATAATTGTTGCGAAAATCTACCGAGCTTTGGAAAATTGTCAACAAGGGGCCAATCATTTTGAGGGTTGCAATTTATTACTCCAACTCTGGCTTATAGAATATCTCCAAAAGGGTTGATACCGTCAAGAGCTTTCTCGAAGGCCGTGGAATGATCATATAGCCTTTCACCATCCCAACAGAATGAACAATATGCCTGACATGTTTGTTTGGCCAGGGGATGCTCGAGGATGGTAGAGTTGTTTGAAAACTTGAAAGAAGACAAGGTGCAATGGATGTTCGAATGGTTCCCTACTGGAGAGTTCATCATCCGCTCTCATGACGCTCCATTCCTCATACTCATTGGCTTGAGGGGAACTTATCCCTATGTCCCTCTCCGAGTCATGAGGTAGGCATGGAAGAAGCAAGTCGTACCAAAGGTTAAGAAGATGAGTCATTTCAGGGCTGATTTCCAAGACGACGACAGCCCATACAAATGTCAAGCTAACACATGTGGAACAGCAAGATCGTCCTGGAAAATGATTCCATAGAGCCTGAGAGGTATCATGCCGGCTACACCTCATACTATCCATGTTGGCTTGAAGAAGATCATATTGGGTTAAGATAACCTGGGTTTGTTCGAGGTCACTGGGTCATCGACGAAAGGGCTAAGATACAGGTCAAATACAACCAGTTGCATAACAGGATCAGGGAGTGTGAGAGTGAGCATCAGGAGATTCAAGAGGCAAATCAAAAGTTGATCGAGGAATGGAAGGATATGGCTGTCAGTGCCAACAAGCGCCTGGGGCATTTGGAGCGAGGTTTAGTAGAGCTGGAAGGGAAGTTCATCCAGAGGATCGAGAATTGCCAAAACGCCGAGGGTAATGAAGGAGGACATTTGGCTAGGGCTTATCTGCTGCTGGGATTGCGTAAGCTGGTGATGTTGTTCGATGGAGCCAAAGATGTCGAGTCTGGGGAAGGTCCTTCTAAGACCAAGTAGTTAGGAGTTTCTTTCCTTTTCCACTTTGAAATGTAATAAGGCCAATGGCCATTAGTGATATTTTACTTCATGCAATTTTAGTGTCATTTTGGGATTCGTCTTATTTTTATCAATAAAATGAGGCATTTAGCATTATAAGTTCTCCAAATCAACTTTTCGCTAGGCCTACCTCGGGCACAATGAGGCACCCAATTTAGGACATGATTTATATCCTTGTACTACGTGTTTAAATATCGTAATATTTTTCATCAAAATCCATACTAACTTGTTACTTTTTTGTTGTTTTTACTTTTATTTTATTCCCTTCCCGAAAAGGTTAGTTCTTGCATTCTGGCATCGTCAGCTTACTCCACAAGATATAAGGGCCCTCCACCTCCTCCTCCTCCAAGTCCTATCAAAAGCAAGAACAAAGCAAAGATGGAGAACGTGAACAACATCAGAAAGGACGACTCAACTCAAAGGGTAGAGGTTCCTCAGGGTGTTTAGGTATCCAAAAAAAGTGCCACTCAGCTCGAACAAAAGTTACTGAAATGTCAAGGAGAACTGGACCAAGTTCGGAACTTGACAAGTCTATCATTCTCCCTCACGACTCCAGACATCAACTTTCCCATGATCAACACCCCATACCTCCACAGAACATCCCAAAGCCATAGAAACAGCCCGCTACTCATTGCAACACATATCTCAGCAACACTCCACTCCTCATCCTTGAACCATCAAATGATCATCCCCACCACACTCCCATCTATGTGGAAACCATGCTACACTACACTTAACCCATTACAAACACACCAGAGTCTGATGACAAAGACTCTCTCATCAAGAACCTGGCAGCCGAGCTCAAGAAATTGACTAGCTGAGTCCAGGGTGTTGAAGGAAGCAAAAGCATTGAAGGGCTGAATTATGAGGATCTTTGCATTCAGCTAGATGTTGAACTCCCAGAGGGGTACAAACCTCCCAAGTTTGAAATGTTTGACGGTTCGGGGAATCCTAGATTCCATTTGAGGAAATATTATGATAAGCTGGTCGGCATAGGAAGAGATGAGAAGATTCGCATGAAACTCTTCATGAGAAGTTTGAAAGGCGATACGCTATCTTGGTACATTGGCCAAGATCCCAAGAAGTGGACGAGCTAGGTTGGAATGGCATCCGATTTCATGGACAGATTCAGGATCAATGCATAAAATGCACAATATATCTTCGACATTCAGAATCTGAAAAAGAAACCCACTGAGACATTCTGCGAGTATTCTACTCGATGGAGATCCGAGGCTACTAAGGTTTGGCCAGCCTTAGAGGAAGAGCAGATGAATCGATTTTTCGTTCGAGCTCAGGATCCGCAGTATTATGAGAGGTTAATGTTGATAGAGGGCCAAAAATTCTCCGATATCATCAAGCTAGGAGAAAGGATTATGGAAGGCATTAAAAGCGGTATGGTCACTAATTTTGAGGCATTGCAGGCTACCAACAAAGCCCTACAATCTGGTGGCGCGTCCAAGAAAAAGGACGTGAGTGCCGTGATGGTTGCATAGCGAACCAAGTCCCTAATAACATACCAAGCCTACTCGGTACCCCCTCTCACATACTAGACTATTCCCAAATACCAAGCACCTCCGCCTTCTTACCAAATTCCGTCACCCGCTTACCAACCATCTCCATCCCCCGCATACCAACCTACTTCACAAAAATATTCCCAACCTGCACCCGTCTACCAAGCCTATAATACTCACTACCAATCACCTCCCACCCACCAAAACTTCCCCAGGCCACGCCCTAACTTCGACCGTAGACCTCCCAAGCAATATACCGCCATCGTCGAACCAATCCCCAATCCCCAAGCAACCGGTTATGTCACCCCAATCCCCGCCATAACTTCAGATAATCCTTCCCAGAGGGTCAATCCAAATAAAACTTGTGCGTACCATTCTGGCATGAAAGGACATACCATCGATGAGTGCCGATCTCTGAAAGATAAAATCCAAGCTCTAATTGACAACAAAATCACTGTGGCCAAAGAACCTACTCCTAACACTCGCAACAATCCCTTGCCTGATCACAAGTGTGGTGGTGTGCATATGATCGAAGTAGAAGATGATTGGGAGCCCAAGGGGTCAATTGGATTAATTTCCAAGGGTGAAGAGCCTAAGAAACTAGCCGTCCCACTAAATCTAATTGTAGTCCAGATCCATCCCTCTGAGAATGATGAAGTAAACATGTCCGTGCCTCTTGAACTTGAAACACCGTCGTCCAAAATGACTACATAGCAGATTGAGGTGGAGTTTGGGTCTCCGAAAGTGCCATTCAAAGTTGTTGTGCTGCCACCCAAAGCGAGAGTGCCCATTCCTGTAGCGATGTCAGTAGTAGCTTTATTCCATACACAAGCCATTCCTTGGGATTACACTACCGAGGCAAGAAGGAAGGGAAAGACTAAGTCCGGAGAAGCAATTGCAGCACAGGGTATAACCAGGACTGCCAAAATTTATACCCTGGAGCACTTAGTTGAATCAAGTAAGCAGGCCTCTGGACGGCCTATTGAAACTGGACCTGTTGATATCTGGCGGAAGATACAGGCAAAAGAATACTCAGTTGTTGATCAATTAAATAAACCACCAGCACAGATCTCCATTCTAGCTCTATTGCAGAGCTTTGAGACACACAAGAATGCCCTGATGAAGATACTAAGCGAGTCATACGTACCTAGCAATATAATTGGAGGAGAGATGGAAAACATGGTCGGGCAGGTGTTGGAGAGTCATAAAATCACTTTCCACGAGGATGAATTGCCCCCTGAAGGTTTAGGCCACACCAAAGCGTTGCACATCACTGTGCAATGCGAGGACTATTTCATCACCAGGACTTTGATTGATGGAGTGTCCAGCCTCAACATTTGTCCACTGGTGACCCTCAGAACATTAAGGAAAAGTCTGCATGAAATCAAGGATGGGGCTATCAACATCAAAGCCTTTGATGGCTCCCAAAGGTCCACTATTGGGTAAATCAGTCTATGTTTACAAATGGGACCAACTTGGTTTGATGTCGATTTTCAAGTAATAGACATCCCGGCATCCTATAACTTACTACTAGGATGACCTTGGATCCACGCTGCTAGATCCGTAGCCTCTACCCTGCACCAGGCAGTGAAGTTCGAATGGAATCACCAAGAGGTAATTATTTTTGGTGTAATTTCTACAAAAAAAGCGGGTCATGCGAACATATACACCATTTTCAGAAGACTCAGAGGGGTGGCATAAGAAGACATTTAAATACAGTTCAAGTAATATCAAAGTGGTAAATGAAAATTAGCACATTAAGTCCATAAAATAGACTAATATCAATCAATAAAGCCAAATAAAATCGCATTAACAAGCTCGAATTCTTGAACCCTGAACCAGAAGTTCTGGGTTCTTAACCCCAGCAAAGTCGCCAGAGCTGTCACGCCTCCTTTTTTACACCTCGAGAGGGTATATGGGAGTTTTTCCAATTAAAGTGACATTAATCGAAATGAGATTATTTTATTTATTTTCAGAGTCGCCACTTGAAATAGTTTATTTGGTGTCCCAAGTCACTGGTTTATTTTAAAATCCCAAATTGAGGGAAATTTTATTTCTTAAAGTCTGCGTACCAGAAATTCTAGACAAGGAATTTTATTAACCCGGGAGAAGGTGTTAGGAATTTTTGGGTTCCGTGGTTCTAGAACGGTCGCTTAGTGATTATTACTTGGCTTAAATTGTCTAATACTTATTTAGGACCTATGTGCATTTACCTTTTAACCACTTTTAAACACTTGATTATTCGTAACTAAAGAATTGAGTTATGCATACGTATACTCTTTTCCTTTGGCGCATAAAAAATCATGCCATGCGAACGTGTCCACAATTAAATAACACTTTGTATATTTATTAAGAAAGTTTGGTCGAAGTTGCACGAACGCATACCTCGATTTATTATTTTGAAAATCGTAAATATATCACAGAAGCGTGTACATAATCACGATAATTGACTGAGTTAAGAATGAGCCTAAAGTATTCTAACACTTTCACGATTTGTTCATGTGAATGTTCGATGTTATGGAATAACTGAGAAAAAATGGTCAACTTTGTATTCAAAAATCAGACCAACACATCATTTATTACCTACGGCCCATTTCAATTAAAAGCAAACCAAAACCAATCTCGTGCAGTTCTACAATTATCACAAAAGCCAATCTCATATTAACAACCAATAAAGAAAATTCACTTGCCTTTATAATTATTCAACTCATGTTATATCACTAAAATAAAGAGTTGACAATCCTAAGCTTGTTTGAGCACAAATAAATTATTAAAACATTCAAGTATGGTTACCAACTTAAAATCAAGAGGCATGGCAGAACAATCCCAAAATAATTTGAAAGAAACACATGAACATGAAGCATCATAACTTAACGAGAAATGAGTGAGAAATCGAACCTCGAAGCGATAGCTCTTTCAAGTTAAACAATGACGGTACATACATGAACCAAAATTGGAACTCTCGACGTCAGCGACGGGAACTCGATAGAAGCTCAATCGGACCTTGTTCGATATAGTTTTTGCGATGTTTACCAGCTAATTTTTGGAGGTGTTTTAGCTGGTTTTGGAGTGACCTTCAGCTGATTTTTGTTAGAGGTTTAGGGAAGATTTTCATGGCTTTTCAGGGGCCATTTTTGGGCTATTTTAGGAGGAAGAATATAGGCAATAGCTGCTGCATTTTTTTTTTTTGCCGAGTTTCGGGATTATTTGGTGCTGATTTTCAGCCGAGTTTTGGAGGTTATATGTTTGGAGGTTTTGTTGTGTTTTAATGGAGTTTCTAGAGGAAGAAGATGAGTTTATGGGTTAGGAATAAGAATAGGAAAGCATCTGCGTTTTCTCCCTAGAATAGTTGCATTTTTTAGCTCTTTGTAATGCCGCTGCGCAGCTTCTTTTAGCTCTCCTCTAGGTATTGGTCCTTTTAATTTATGAGCTAAGGGTTATTTTATAGGGGTATGAATTAGGTTAGGAGTATAAGCCTAGGAATTATGGAATTGGGAATTATGGGCTAGGTCCAAAATTAGGCCTAAAAATAGGTTGCTCGAGCCCAAGTTTTATTCTTTCTCCTCGAATGGGACTAAAATACGACCTCATTTATTAATTAGTACTACTTAAATAAAAATAACTATTAAAATAAGACTGACCATTACTATTTTTCAATATTAAAAATGACTACAAAATAGTAATGGAATAATTTTTGTAATTTTCATTTTTTTATAATAAAATAAAGTAAAAGAGTCAAAACTAATTAAAATAGCAATATTATACTAAATTAAATATTTACGTGCTAAAATATGAAAAATCTTAGGGAGGGTCAAAAATCACATGTCTACACCAAGTGCCCCAAGCATCCATGCCCAAAAACTTCAGACTAATAGGGCTCTGTAACACCATCTACAATACCATCACTAAGATTATTGTTAACAGAATCAAGCCTATGCTACCTGATATAATTGGCCCTAGTCAGGACAGTTTTCTTTCCAGTATGAGGGCTTCTGATAATGCAATAATTGTCCAAGAGATGGGAAAATGAAGGGGAGATAGGCTCATATAATCCTCAAAATTGACCTAGAGAAAGCTTTTGACAGGTTAGAGTGGTCTTTCATTAGAGACACACTTGATGCCTTCAATTTCCCCCTGGGCTGACTAAATTAATATTGTCTTGTATCAGCTTATCCAACATCTCTATCCTAGTAAATGGTGGTAAAACGGATTCATTCAAGTCCTCCGAGGGCATTAGACAAGGGGACTTTATCTCCCTTTACCTGTTCATTTTGTGTATGGAGAGGCTCTCTAGCTCAATTGATAAAGTTGTATTGGACAGGCAATGGATCCCTATCAGTATTAATAGGTCTTCTTAGAATCTCCCATATCTTCTTTGCTGACGACCTTACCCTATTTGCAAAGGGCAACACTAGGAACTGCACCACAATATATTCTATACTGCATGCTTTCAACGAGAATTCTAGCTAAAAAATTAACCTCACAAAATCCAGGGTCCTTTTTCTCTTCTAACACAAGGCACGATACCATGGAATGTCTCACTAATACACTGTTAATCCAAGCTTACATCTTCCTTTGAAAAATCTCTTGGTTTCCCTATGTTCCATAAGAGACCTACAAGTACTAATTTCCAATTCATAATAAACAATATGCAATCAAAGCCGGCTGGGAGGAAAATAAATTGTCTCAACATGACTGGAAGGACCATTCTGGCCAAGGCATCTCTTAGTAGTATCCCTAGCCATGTCATAAAATACATCAAATTTCCCACCAAAATGACTAAGCAAATTGTTAGAATTCAGAGAAACTTTATCTGGGCACAACTCCTAACAAGAAAAATATACACCTGGTTAGCTGGGATAAAGTTACTAGGTAGAAGACCTATAGTGGGCTGGGATTGTAAAAAGCAGAGCTTAAAAATAAAGATTCACATGCATGTCTGGCTTGGAGGATCTACCATAATACCTCCGACTTATGCTCTAGAGTGTTGATCTTTAAACACTACAACGGGAACCGTATCCCCAGAAAACCTAAATATTCTATCTAGCAATGCATCCTAAAGGGTTGGGATACATGCAGCAAGGCTAGTAGATGGGTGGTTCACAAAGGTAGCAGGGTGAGCTTCATGAATGATGCTTGGATCCCTAACCAGCAAGCCATTAGGGAAATGATTGAAGGCCCACTAACCCCAAATGACATAACTATCAAAGTAGACTCTGTCTACAATTCTGGGAACAGGGACTTCTCTTCCATTTCTATGCACATCCCTGAAAAAATCTCTAACATGATCAAATATGCTTTTATCCCTCCCATCAATAACAAAGAGGATCGGCTAATATGGGGTTTGACTCCAAGTGGATTCTTCACCAACAAATCAACCTATAGCTTCCTTAGCAGTAATAAATGGCATTGGGGAAACGGGGAGGAATGTACATTCTCTTGGATATGGAAATTAAAAGCTCCTACCAAAATAAAGAAATTCATTTGATTGCTTGCCCAAAATAGGTTGCCTATTGGGGCCTTCCTACATAGAATTGGGGTAACTGTAACCCTCATTGTTGTTTCTGCTTAAAAAAGTCATAAAACAAGTGATCACTTTTTTTTGAATGCCCAAATGCTAGTCACTTCTGGCAAGAATTATTATCCAAGGCTCCTACTGCAAGTAGACAGCTAAATCTCATCTTCTTTGCCCAACTATGGCCATCAACATGGAACAAGCTAAAATACACCTACTTCAATAGCATCATTCCTTGGGAGAATATCATCCCTTTTTGTTTTGGCATATTTGACTAACTAGAAATCACAACCTCTTCAATAATAAAAAAAAAAAAGATAGCATAAGTACCACCAACACCATCTTCAAAGCAACTGAATACTATATGTTGGCAAAAAATAGTACTATCAAGAAGTCTTTCCATACCAACTTCAAATGGGAGCCCCCAGGAGAGGTCACTACAAACTCAATACGGATGGTGCTGCAAAGGGTGATCCAGGTATTGGGAGAATTGGTGGAATATTTAGGAATCATAATGGAGATTGGATCAATGGGGTATATGGAAAATATACCATATACCACCAATACCATGGTTGAACTGAAAGCTTTTCTGAAAGGGCTTTAACTAGCAGAGCAAAATGGATGGATCCCTCTTGACATCAATACTGACTTGGCTGAAAGAATTCAAATGCTACTCACATGCTACTTAATGATCCTATGATTTGTGAATGCAGGTTGTTAATGCAAAGGATGGACACGGTGATGGTGAGGCACACTTAAAGGGAGCAGAATAGGGTGGCCGATGTACTGGCAAAAGAGGCAGCAAAGTCCAGCTTTTTCGGAAGAACCATCATACTAGTATTTCCTCCGATGTTTGCAAATAAAGTATTTTGGGTAGACATTCTAGGAATTGAAGTAGTTAGAAAATTATTTCTGTGTGTGAGCACGTGATTTTTACCCTAAGCAAATTATTCCAAAAATGTCAAATCAAATGACTTTGACAATTTTTAGAACTTTGTTGCATTCTTTGTGTTAGTTGGTCACATAATAACTCATATTAAAAATACAAAAATATGCATATGCATTAAGATTTTTAATTTTTACATTTTTAGTA
Source organism: Nicotiana glauca (assembly GCA_026770625.1). Lineage (NCBI taxonomy): Eukaryota > Viridiplantae > Streptophyta > Magnoliopsida > Solanales > Solanaceae > Nicotiana > Nicotiana glauca. The sequence continues at coordinate 53,859 of MU690230.1, forward strand.
TTAATGCATTTTAAAAAAAAATGGAAGAAAAATCAAAAATAGGATCTTATGGTTTTAATTAAAAATTACTACAAAATAGTTATTAAATAATTT